>VZQC01001715.1:722503-825188 GCA_009823505.1 Rhizomys pruinosus | reverse complement strand
CAGATGTATATTGATAGGCCTCTTTCCAGATGTATATTGATAGGCCTCTTTCCAGATGTATATTGATAGGCCTCTTTCCAGATGTATATTGATAGGCCTCTTTCCAGATGTATATTGATAGCCCTCTTTCCAGATGTATATTGATGGCCTTCTTTCCAGATGTATATTGATAGCCCTCTTTCCAGATGTATATTGATAGCCCTCTTTCCAGATGTATATTGATAGCCCTCTTTCAAGATCCAGTTCTGCTGGTGCCCATACATAAAGACTTGGTGCATTTCCTCTGGGCACTTGTTTCCACCTCCTTTTAAAGGCCAGGTATACATCTTACCGTGGCTGCCTTTTTACCTCCGCCATGATCAGGAATCACTTAAGGCCATAGCCATGTTTCACTTATAATTTCCAACCACCCAGAAGAGTACACAGTAAATACTTAGTGTTTCTTCACTGGGCAATCCATATAGCCTTCTCTTTTAGTGATGTCACCCTTCTACCAAGCTGGGAGCCCATCACTTGTGAGCTTGGCACAAATAATTTCACTTAGTTATTTGTTTCCCTATGAGCTCTAGTTTCATGTTTCATGAATTCCTGGATTATAGTAGAAAGACACCTTGGAACTGTCGTGATGATGACTATTCAGTGAAATAAAGAATCCTAAGAAATGGTGTACTTAGGAAGCATTGAGTTAAATAAAATTTAAAGAAGTGTGCTGTAGTTTGTGTAAATGTCCTCCAGAAGACCCTGAATTCAAGGCTTGGTCTCAGACTCTGGCACTACTGGGTAGTGGTGAAACCTTTGGGAAGTAGGACTGAGTGGGAGGAAGTGAGGTCAGCAAGGGCATGCCTATGAAAGAGCTATTGGAATCTTAGCCCCTTCCTGCCTCTCTGTTGCCTCCTGGCTGCTGCCATGAGCTGAACAGTCCTCCTCTGTAATAGTCTCCTGCCAGCATGTACTCCATCCGGAGAGGCCTAGAGCAACAGGACAAATGCCTTCAAGCTAAGACTTCTGGGACCATTAGCCAACAGAGACCTTGCTCTAGTTTTATTCTGTTGCTATGACAAACCCCAGAACCAGAAGCCTTAGAGAGGAATGGGTGCATTTCAGCGTAATTGGTTAATTGGTACCAGAGAGTGGGCTGTTGGCTGTGAAGAACCTGACCATGTGGATGTTTGGAGAAATGTGGAAGACTTTGGAACTTTGGGCTAGAAAAGCTGTTGACTGCTGTAAGCAGAGCTTAACAGGCCATTCTAGTAGAATCCTGGAAGAAAGCATTGGCTGCAAAAATGTAGTCTCGAGAGGAAAATAAAGACTTAGGCACAACTGGGATATTTTTAATCAAGAGTCCCGGCCACTTTTGCCCACAGCCCCAATGGGCTTGCCATCGGCGTAATTGACAAGCAATGGGGGGAAATGTCTGTGGTGGGACGGGGATAATTTCACACGACCAGCCTAGATGTAGAAAAATGTGGCGTGGACGATTAAATGGTGAATATTGTTGTACAGATACTACCAGTGACGCAGGGCCGCCCAGGCCAAAGAAATGCAGATTGTATAGTTTGGATCTGAAAACACCACTAGGAAGATTAAAGGGGGGCCAAGGCAAATGAAGGAGAGATGCCTTTTTGGATAAGGAAGATTATAGTGATTAAGGAGAGGCCTAGCTTATTTACAAGTAAAAAACAAAAATAGTACCGATTCTGTACATCAAAAGAAACAATCAAGGAAGTGGAAGAGAAAATCCACAGAGTGGAGGAAACCTTCAGTGCAAGATACATCTGACAAAGCAATTGATTTCCAGATAATTAAATACTCAAAAAACAAAGAAAAAAGAAAACAAATGACCCCTGTTTTTTTTTCCCAAAAATAGATGACAAAGACTAACAGAGACTTCACAAGTGAGGAGTAGAGATGGCTGAGAAACACCCAAGAACTTTTTCAACATCACTAATCATTAAGGAAATGCAAATGAAACCACTTTAAGATATATCTTAACTCCAATGAGACTGGCTAGGATAAGAAAACAAATGATACCAAGTGCTGGAAAAGGTTGGCTGGGGAAAGGGGAACACTTCATCCACTGCTGGTGGGAATAAACTCGTACGAGCCACTATGGAAAGCAGTGTGGAGAACCCTTGGAAGACTGGAATGAACTTGCCACCAAAGTGAACCCAGCCCATACCACTCCGGGCATGTAACCCTCAAAGACCCGAACCACCACAGAGATACCATGCAGCGGCCATTTTATTCAGCTCTCTCACATAGCAAGGAGTGGAACCAACCTAATGCCCCTCATCTGATGAGTGGATAAGAGAAATGTGGTCTCTTACACAATGGATTCTATGAGCAGTAAAGAAAGATGACATCACGAGCTTTGCAGGAAAATGGCTGGAGCTAAGAGGACATCATTCTGAGTGAAGTAACACGTCCCAGAAAAACAAAACGACGAATGGTAATCCTCATGTGTGGATGCAGTGCCATTACCCATTGTAAAGTTTTCTTGTGTAGGGCCCCTGAGCTTTTTGTACAAAGAAGTTGGCGTGATGCATTTAATAATGCGTATAAAAACAACAAAAACAACATAAAACAACTGCATCAAAGAATACCTGAAACAGTGAACTTGCTTGCAAAACAGTCAACTTCCCATGGACATATTGAGAAAGACGGCAGAGATTGAAAAGCATGCATTTTGGCAGAATGCATGAGCTCTGGCAAGGGTAGGGGAATGGGCGGAACACGGGTCTAGATTTTATTAAATAAATAATTAAAAAAAAAAAGAAAAGATAGTACACTTCAGGGCAAGAGCACACCCAGCTAATCCTCCAAATTTTGAAAGGAAGAAATAACTGCCAGGTTTTCTGCTGCGAACAAGTTCGCAGAAAAGTTGCAAATGTGTTGAAATAGGCCAGGGTCCATACCGAATGCAAGCCAACTCGGCAATTTCATTCATATGCTGCGGCTCTTAGAGGCATGAGAGTTTTGGCAAGATGAAGGGGTCATCAGTTCTTCCTCATGGTTTCAAGAGCCACAGAGGCAGGGCAGAGTGCAGCAGGGGCATCCCGAATAAAGAGGCCTGAATAGGTTTATTGCATGAAGCTCGTGAAATGTGAAGCCCGGTTTGGCAGTGGCAGAACCAAGAAGACATTTGAGATGCCAAGCTGTGAGATATTTGCCAGGAGAGCTGCATACACAGGAGTGGTACCAGCCTAAGGAAAGATGTATGTTGTCATGAGAAAGCCTGGAAGAGCTGAGCCATTAAGCCCTTTGGAAGTCAAGTCCCCAGAAGTTGCACACAGGATGCTACTGGACTTGGTGTTTGCCCTGCTGGTTATTCAGCTTGTTTTGGTCCAATCCTCACTAGCTCTATTCTCTCCCTTTGGAATGGGAATGTTTTTCCAGTTCCACTGTATTTGGGAGTATGTAATTTTCTTTTGATTTTACAGGAGCCTTACAGTTAAGATATTGGCCTGTGTCTCTTAGATGAGATTTTGGAGTATAGACTTTTGAATAGAATTGAGACTGGTATTGGGGCTGGAGAGATGCCTAGTGGTTAAGAGCACTGACTGCTTCTTGCATAGGACCCGGGTTCGATCCCAGTACCACACGTGGGCTGAGAACTGTTTTTAACTCCAGTTCCTCAGGGAAGTATCCTGAACACCCTCTTTCTGCCTCCGCGTCTGACACGGGTGCAAAACACTGCATGCAGACAGTACATCCATACACATACGAAAATAAATTAAAAAAGAAAAAAAAAAGAGACTGTAAAGACTAATGGGGACTTTTAAAGGTTATCAACTAAATGCCATTTTGCATTTTAATTTTTTATGTTTTGTGGAGGTTTTTAGATGTGGTGGTGTTGAATGTAGGTGTCCCCAGTAGGCTTTTAAGTATTCAGACATTTGTCTCCAGTTGGTGGCACTGTTCTTGGAGGTCTTTAGAAGGTGAGGCTGTGCTGGAGGAAGTATGTCACTAGGGAACAGGCTTAGTGAGTTTAACAAGCCTATTGGTCTCCAGTCTCTCTCCTCTCGTCTCCTTCCTCTCTCCTCTCGTCCTCTCTCTCTCTCTCTCTGCCTTCCCTGTGCTCTGTTGTTGAGGTGACCCTAGGTTGCTGCTCCAGCCCCACCACCATGCTTCCTGCCACATGGACTCTGATTCCCTGGACCATCAATCATAAGCTCAAATAAACTCTTCCTTTTTATAGTTCCCTTGCTCATGGTCGTTTTATCACAGCAACAGAAAAGTGACTAATACCGAACTTGGATCCTCTGGAAGAGCAGTTTGTGCTCTTAACTGCTGAACCATCTCTTCAACTCCAGTAATAAATATTTCAATCTATGAGCATGGAATATCTTTCATTTATTTAGATGTTCTCTTTTTTGTTACTCTGTGTGTGTGTGCGTGTGCACGTGTGTGAGTGGGGGGTATGTGTATGTGTGTATGGGGAGGGGGTAACACACTCCACAGTGCACATATGCAGGTTTGAGTACAACTTTGTGAGGTCAGTTCTTTTCTCTACCCTGAATTTTCTGAGAACTCAGATCATCAGGCTTAGACCCAAGCACCTTTATTTGAGGAGTCATCTCTCCTAATACATGTTAAAGATTTTTATTATAAAAGATATTCATCTGGGGGCTGGAGAGATAGCCTAGCAGTTAAGAGCACTGACTGCTCTTGCAGAGGACCTGGGTTCAATCCCCAGCACCCACATGGCGGCTAAGAACCGTTTGTAACTCCAATTCCAGGAGAATTCCAGTTCCAGGGGAATCCAAGACCCTCTTCTGACCTCCGCGGCATTTCACGACACGGGTGCACAAACCTACATACAGACAGTACATTCATACACATACAAAAATAAATAAAAATTTTAAAAAAGATATTAATCTGTAATCTTTTCTAGTGATGCATTTGTCTGATTTGAGCATCAGGAATAATGTTGCCCTAATAAAATTATTGGGGAGGGGCCAGTGAGGTGGATTAGTGGGTAAAGGCACCTGCTTTCAAACCTGATGACCTGAGTTTTATTTTCTGGACCTACATAGATGAAAGAGAGAACTGAGTCCCTAAAAGTCATTCTCTGACTTCCACATGTGTGCCATAGTGTCGTAGTTTGTCTTCCATTGCTGTGACAAAACACTCTGACCGACACCAACTTGGGGAGGAAAGGGTTTATTCAGCTTACATCTCCTGGGTCACAGTTCATCACTTAAGGAGCCCAAGGCGGGAACTCAGGGCAGGAACATGGAGGCAGTAGCTGAAGCACAAGCCATGGAGGAATGCTGTTCACTGGCTTGCTCCCCTGGCTCATGCCCAGCCTGCCTTCTTATACAGTACACAACAACCTGCCCAGGGTGGCACTACTCATTGTGGGCCAGGCCCTTCCACACTGCTCGACCATCAAGACATTACTCCACAGATGTGGCCACAGGCCAGTCCAATGGAGCCAATTCCCCAATTGAGGCTCCCTCAACCCAGGTGTGTCAAGTTGACACTAAAGCTATCCAACACATATGGCATTCAAATGCTTGTGCACACACGATTCTTAAATGAATGTAATTAAAATTTTTAAATAAGTAAAATGCTTGGGGAAAGGTCTTTTCTTCTTCCAAGTTCTTTAAGAGATCGCATACAATTATTATTGTTTCTTCCCTAAATGTTGAATAGAATTTACGAAAGTCATTTGGGGCTGACATTTCTTGAGTCTTATAAGCAATGATAAATTCCATCTCCTTATTCCAGTTCTTTATTTATCATTGAATAAGATTTAGTACATGATATTTTTCAAATACTGCTAATTTCATTGAAGTTGCTAAAATTGTTTGGGGATGGGGGGTGGTTGTTTTGTTTCTAAGGGTTGTTTTTATCTTTTTGTGATATGGTCTCATGTAGCCCAGACTTGCCTTGAACTCATTATGTAGCTGAGGCTGGCCCTAGATTCTGGCTTCGACTTCCAGAGTGCTGGGATTGCAGACACATACTTGACTAATTCATCTACCACTTCTGGCTCTTACAATTTTCTGCTCAGTCTTCTGCAATTATCCTTGAGCCCTGGGAGGAGAAGGTGTGATAAAGTTGAGCACACCACATTCTCTTATTTTTACACATTCACTGGTTGTGGGTCCCCGTGTTAATCAACATCAGCTACAAGAAGAACATTCTCTGGTGAGAGTGGAGAGATGCACTAATCTATGGGTGTAACAACAAGTCATTAGGAATCAGTTTAATACTATATCTATTTAGCAGAATGATAGTAGTAGGTTCTCCCCTACAGCCTGTGACCTGTCTAGCCAGTTTCTTAGCCCTATGGAGGTAGAGACTCCATCTTGTGAAGCTGGCTTTAAAAACAATTAGAAGGTGGTTGGTTACTCACATAACATTCTTGCCACTATTACACCAGTGAGGATATTTTACCAACTTAGTTATTGTAATTTGCAGGGTTCACAGCCGGGAAAGACTGATGATTACCTTTCTCTGCCAGTAATATGCACAGCACCTTCTGGTACTATGAAAGCTAGCCAGCAGAGATGAAGCTTCAAGGTCAGCACCAGTTTGATTTTTCCTTGTTGATCTGTGACTCAGGAACATAGTGTTTTCAGCAGTAGGGTCTTACCATCAAGTTGTGGTGAGTTAAATTACCTTTAATATAAGAATTGGCACTTAAAAAAAAAGAATTGGCACTTAACTTCAGTCTACCATTTGTTATTTATTCCTTGCCTTCTTTTAACCTCTTTTCTTCTTTACCTGCCTTCTTTTGGATACACTGAATACTTTTACATGATTTCATATTTTCTCCACTTTGAACCTATGGGTTATACTTCTTTTATTTTTTTTTTTTGTTGTTGTTGTTGTTTGTTTGTTTGTTTTTTTGGTCTCCCTGCCGACCTGGCTGTCCTGGAACTCGCTCTGTAGACCAGGCTGGCCTTGAACTCACAGAGATCCACCTGCCTCTGCCTCCCAAGTGCTAGGATTAAAGGCCTGCACCACCACACCCAGGTACTTCTTTTATTGTTAATAGTTGAACTAAGATTTCTAATATACCCCTTAACTTATTATTACCTTCACATATCACCATGTTCTGTGTATAGTAAAGGTGTTTTAATCATTTACCTATGTGTTTCTCAGAGAGTTGGTGCTCTTGCTGTAATAATTTAATTCATTTTAACTTATTTTTGCTTTCAATAGCTGATTATCTTTTTTATTTTAATTATGTGTATGTCTATGTGTGTGTTTCTGAGTGTACATCACCTGTGTACAATGCCCTTGGAGGCCAGAAGAGGCATTGGATCTCTTTGAGCTGGAGTTTCAGGTGGTTATCTACTGCCTAATGTGTGTTGTGTGTGCTGGACACTGAACTTGGGTCCTCTGGAAAAACAATAAGTTCCCTTAACCATGGAGTCAGCCCACCAGCCCCACACAGCTGATAATGTTTAAGATAGAGAGGTTTTTTGTTTGTTTTCTTTTGTTTTCTTTTTCTTTTTTTTTTTTTTTTTTTTTTTTTTTGGGTCTAGAAATCAGGGAAGGAACGTTAAGAAGAAGCTTTACGTAGAAACCATGGAGGAACTCTGCTTGCTGGCTTGATGGCAGCCCTGAGCTTAGCTGGCTTTCTTATTAGAGCCCAAGACAGTCTGCACAGAGAATGGTTCCTCCTAGTGGACTGGGCCCTCCTATAGCAAGAGATAATAAAGGCAGTCCCTACAGACATCAGGCCAACCTGATCTGGGAAGTTCCTGATTTGAGACTTTTGCCTCAAATGCCTCTAAGCTGTGTCAAGTTGACAGTTAAAGATAACTAGGAGAGAACTTTATCCCTAACCACATCACTTACCTGAGGCCCACATTATAACATGAGAACCTCCCAGGGCTCATCTTGTGCTAATATCCACTCCTGCATTCCTACTGTGGAATCTCTTCTGGAAGCATTCCCTGGGACTGGATTCTGTGGGACACACTCTGCTCTAGTACAAGCTCTTCAGTCAACAGGACAGGATTTACTTCCTTGGATCACAGAGACAAGGCAGCAGCCAGCTGCTGGCTTAGAATCTCCCCATCTGCCCTGTGGCTCCATCTCCATCTCCTCCACCACTTTCTAGCCACACCGCTAATTTAGCACTTTGCATGGTGGGTCCTGTATGCACTTAGGACTAGAACTAAATTATAACTTCCTGTAATGAAGGAGCCATTTTAACACTCTTCTGGTATTTTCCTCACTGTGCATAGTTGGTCAGTCATGTGGTTAACTGAAGAAGGAACAGTAAACTGATGAATGCAGGAACTAAAAGTTGAAAAGCAATGGCATCTTCCTGGCAACTAGATTAGACACCCCACCATTACACAATTACATGTTGGGGCTGAAGAGATGGCCTAGCGGTTAGGAGCGCCGACCGCTCTTGCAGAGGATCCGGGTTCGATCCCCAGCACCCACATGGCGGCTGAGAACCGTCTGTAACTCCAATTCCAGGAGAACTCCAGTTCCAGGGGAATCCGACGCCCTCTTCTGACCTCCGCGGCATTGCACGACACGGGTGCACAGACCTGCATGCAGGCAGTACATTCATACGCATAGAAAATAAAGAAATAAAAATTAAAAAAAAATTACATGTTATTTATTATTTGTATTTTACATGTACGAGTGTATTGCCTACATGCGTGTAAGTACACTCATGTTATGCAATGCCCTTGGAAGTCAGAAGAGGGCATTGGACCCCCTGGAACTAGAATTAAAGATGGTTGTTAGCTGCCATGTGGATGCTGGGAACCCAACCTATGTCCTCTTCAAGAACAGCCAGGGCTCTTAGTCACTGAGTCCTGTCTCCAGCCACACCTCACTATTTTTTGTCCCACAAAAATATGCAATGCTTTCATTACAATGACTTCATTATAATACTTTCTTATCATTAATTGTAGAAACATGCTGATTTCAAGGTCGTTAAAACAAAAGCAAATGTGTATCTTGATTAAAGACAATAAAGACCTTGATTCAAAGCAAAACTCAAGCTGTCCTGGAAATTTCCTTCCACTGAGAAATCACTTCAAAAATTACACAAAGCCTCGGATTGGAAAGGGAGTGGGCTGAAGAGAGGCTTAGAGCCACAGGGTTAAAGAAGAGCTCAGGGAGTTCTGCCAAGGGCCAAAGTTGTGAGTGCCTGGAGGGACAAGGGTGGTGGTCACTGGTGTTGGGTGGACTCCAGCACAAACCCAACAGGCAGGGCACACAAATGGCATCAATTAATCTAAGATTGGTAATGACATGTTTGTTTTGGAGTGAAAGAATGTCATTGTGGTCTCGCTGTTGTGGTTGTGGATGGAGGGTGGGGAGATATGTGTCCTGGGCACAGCCATGTCATGGCCTTTGGGAGCCATCCCAGAGGGTTCGAGGATGGTTTGGGGTATTTGGGAGTTTCTGGATAAAAGCATTTTCCCTAGGTAGGACAAAGAGAGGTGGCAAAGGTAAATCGTGATCCTTTGAACCAAAGGGCCAACCTTTACCTTTACTGTGGGTAGCCAAGGAGCTTTCCGGTGAGGTCTACCTTTTGACTGGTACCGACTACTGTGTTCTACGGTAATCTGCAAATCTCCAAAACATTTATTTGTTTCTTTATTTCTTTAATCATGTGTGTGTGTGTGTGTGTGTGTGTGTGTGTGTGTGTGTGAGTGTCAGAGGATGACCTCAGGTGACAGTCCTCTCCTTCACCTTGCTGGGTCTCTTATGCACTGCTACCATCTTGGCTGGCCTGCATCTTCTGGACATTCTGTCTCTCCTTCTCATCCACATAGGAGTGCTGGGATTGTGGTGACATGTTCCCCATCCCCAATTTTATGTGAGGTTTGGGGACCAGAGCTCAGATCCTCACGATCACACAGCAAGTTCTTTGCTCTCTGCACCGTTTCCCCAGTCCTTGTTTATTCATTTTCAGTAGAGGCATTCTTTCTCTGACATTTCCCTATTTCTAGAACACAGTTCGAATTCATGAGTTCAGCATTTCAAATGTGCCCTGCCTCTGGGGTGGTTTCCCTTAGTTGGCCAAGTCAAATTTCTGCACTGGAGAGGGTGGCTTGGGGTGGAAGGGCACTTACTCGGCTTGTTAGAAAGGGCACCAAGGTCCTCTGGGAGAGAAAATAGCTATTTCCAGAGAGATTTTCATGATTAAGTGCAAATGAATCCAAAACACGTGGATCGAATTTCCTTGAAATTACATACAGTTTTAAAAAT
The DNA here is from genome assembly GCA_009823505.1 of Rhizomys pruinosus. NCBI lineage: Eukaryota > Metazoa > Chordata > Mammalia > Rodentia > Spalacidae > Rhizomys > Rhizomys pruinosus. The sequence goes on along the minus strand of VZQC01001715.1, from coordinate 814,985 downwards.
TAAAGGGGGGGAAAGGAATGGTTTCTCTGGTAATGCCAAGACATCTGAAGAAGAAATGCACACACTTACACATACACATGTACACAAGTGCACACACAGCAATAAAGCAGACCAAGGGATGATGGTCATCATATTGGAGCTCACCTCTTCCTGGTGAGTAGGTCTGTGTCCTCTCTCCTGCTCACCTAATGGGGGGCGGGGGTTTGAGATGGGGAGGACAGGTCTCTGGTTGAAAAACCTTTCCCAGCTGGGAAGCAATGTAATTTTAAAGAAGGAAGCAGGGCAGGCAGGGGGAAGCCCATTCTCTGTTGATTAAGCCTCTCCATTAGTTACCTTTACCTTTATGAATGCAGTTAAGATTTGGGCTTTAACATACATAACTTTAAATCAGTAATATCCTTCATGGTTGTGTGTGATTTGTTGCCTCCATATGTAACCCTTTGGCCCAATAAATTGGCTCCAACTCAAATCCTGTTGCTCTTTTACTTTCAGGATTTCTTTTTGTTGAAGAAGAAGGGGGCATGGCTGGGAGGAAGGGGCAAGAAGAAGAAAAGTGAAGAGACGAAAAGATGCAAACACAAGATTCTTTTCCTGAGATTCTTAAATGTGGAACTCATTGTCTGTCCTCACTTTGAGGCGGGGGGGGGGTATTCTAAGAGTTAAAATATTTGTTGAAGTCTGGGTTTCTCCTTGCACCCATCCCTGCCCCCCCCACCATTTATTTCCTTCTTGTAAAATTAAAACTAAAGCTAGCAGTTCAAGTCTAGTTCTTGAAAAGTCACCGCTCTGCTGCTATTATTGTGATTTTCTGGGCAACGCCCATTGAAGCCCTGCTGCTGCACGATTAAGCAAGCGAGCTCTGCTTCCCTTGGATTTCACCTGACAGCTGCATTGAATTTGAGTTCACTGGGTGATTTATCGGGTCTTATGATGATGTACAGCCACATGATTTAAGAACACAAAGAAAAAGAGAGAAAAAGAAAAAAATAAGAAAACCTGGAATGCACCAAAAAAGCAATACATGCATTATTATTAATAATAATAATAAAGATAAATGTCAGCCCCGAGCAACTCTGGTGGCTCCTGCCACTCCATTTAACATTTTAGCAGTGGCATGTGGCCCCCGCATGGCACTTGGCTCTGTCTGGTGCCTTCAAGGAGACTAAGAAAAGGTTATTTGTCAAATGCTAGGTTGGAGTGGAGGGGGTATATTTTCAAAGCTCTAGGGTAGACCAGACCAGCTGCATTCCTGTCCCTGTCATTGGAGGGGCTGAACTTTGTCACATTATTAAGCTGTCAGCAACACCAGGGCGTTGTTTAGATTTCTGGTGGGAACTCCTCACACATGCTCTGGGGCTCCATAGGGATTTTATCAACACCATTGTAAAACATGCACAAATGAGCTGGGCTAGAATTACCCTGGGAAGACCAGGTTCCCTCAGCCTCATCAGGCAAGAATGGAAATACCAGAGCCTGTCTTTGTGCCACCCATGGGCATCCTCCCTGCCATCTCTACAACACCACGAGGAGCATCATCCCTGCCATCATCACACAGCAGGGCCCTTGCTCTGCCTGGCACTTCTTCCTGAGTGTTAACAGTTAGATAGCCATGTGGATTTTGACCACATTAGATGCTGGGAAGTTCAGAGTTCAGCACCAGCTAAGCTGATGTGGTCCAAAGGTATTGTGGTCAAGTCCAAGGTTCAGCTCTCTGCTTCCTTGTTTGTCCTCCCAAACATTTGAGGTCCAGACACTCTCATCTTTTTAGATGTCCACCCTGGGGGCTGGGAAAGCTGAAGTTGTTAAGAATTATGGGCCACACTGTCTCCATTAGGAAGGCCTTCATTCAAAGGGGACTGAGAGCAACAGCTATGGTTTAGAAGGATGGGTTTAAAACCAAGGCACCCCAGCAGCCTCCAAACTGCACCATTTTCCCTCAGCCCACACTGAGTCCTCACCTGGAACTACCTCCAAATATTGGAGGTGGGGAGGAGAGCATGGTTGAATGCAAGAGTTGCTGGAGGCACCTGAAAGAGCATGCATGCGGCTTCTCTCATCGCTGTCACATCACACATGACAAAAGCGACTTACAGCCGGGCGTGGTGGCCCACGCCTTTAACCCTAGCACTTGGGAGGCAGAGGCAGGTGGATCTTTGTGAGTTCAAGGCCAGCCTGGTCTACAGAGCGAGTTCCAGGACAGCTGAGGCTACAAGGGGACCCTGTCTCAAAAAGACCAAAAAAAAAAAAAAAAGGGACTTACAGAAAGAAGTATTTATGTCACATTTGGAAGGTGCATCCAGCATGGCAAGAAGCTACTGTGGTGGGGACGTGAAGGGACTGGTTGTAGGGAAAAAGGAGGCCACCTGTGGCTTCTTTGTGCTAAATTACCTGCTGGTCTGTTTGCACAGAAACCTGGCCTTAGGCACGGGTCACCCACAGTAGCAAACCCATGACACCCCCCGGGGATTAAAGGCACTCAGGAGTTCTCATTCTCATGATGTACAGAACATGAGGCAGGGGCTCTGAAACCAGGCCCTGAGATATGATGTCACTCTGTGTATAAAAACAAAATGCTGTAGACAAATTAACGGATTTTCGCTTTCACCATCATTTGGAGAGTCCCCAAATTCATTAATTTTGTGCACGTAAACTAGGCCCTTTTGGCACAGGGCTCCTGGTTGGCACTAGTGGGTTTTGGCTGGAAAGGGGTTGCTCTGCAGACGACCAGCCTGGAAAGTGTGCGTTGGTTTGGCTAGCTGGTTTTGACTGGACCTGGCCACCAGTTTGTGTTACCTTAGGGGTGCAGATCCCCGACAGGTGGGTTTTGTCTGGCCATAGAAAGGCCAAAAGTCGGGATGAGTAATCCTGGCCAGGCTGGGCTGTGAAATTTTGACAGTCAGCTGAAGCTTGTGCTTTAGCTTCAGCTCCCTGGAGAAGCTGCCAGCAGCTTCTCCTCCCCATTCTCCCACAGACTCTGCAGGTGCGGTGAGACCGTCAACTGGCCACGTTTAATCCAGAAGAAGCAGAGAGGCATGAATGCTGGTACTCAGCTGGATTTCTCCTTTTTATCCAGTCTGGGACCACAGTCTATGAAAAGGTGCTATTGACATTCACAGTGGCTCTTGCTGCCTCTGTTAAACTGCTCTGGAAACACCCTTCCAGAGATGTGTCTCCTAGACGATTCTGACTTCCATACTGACGGTAGAGATGAATCATCATGGTAGATTCAGGATCCTTCAAGTACCTGAAAAGAAGCCTAGCAAAACAGCCAAGCACTCTTCACCCACAGGAGAGAGTAAAGAGATGAGCTCCTGGAGGGCCCAGGCATCCTCAGACCCAGGAAAGCACCAGATAGCTTTGAGAGGGTTGAAGGCATCCTCAGACCCAGAAAAACACCAGATAGCTTTGAGAGGGTTGAAGTAACTTATCGACCAAACAACTAACTAATTAACTACCTAACTCTGTCCCTTGTTGGCTCTGTGACCTCAAGCCATGACCACTTGTTATATGTTATATATACATACATATGTACAATTAAATATGCATTTATATGCACATATACATACATTTATTTCAATAACAATATGAGTAACAGTAACATACACTTGGAGACTGAAGTAAGAATTGAGTAAGACCATGAAAACACAGTAAACTCTTGAACACACTGGCACTAACTCAATTCTAGTAATGGTTACTATTTCCTGTCACAAGACAACAAACTGTTTCTTATGTTATATCACACGTATGAATATAGAAAGTACAGAAAGAATCTCTTTAGATGGAATCACAGAGAGTTAATTTATAGGTAAGCACTTATTCTAATGTATCTTTTGTGGTGGGGTTTGAGGCAGGGTCTTTTTGTAGCCCCAGCTGGATTGGAACTCTCTCTCTATATGGACCAGGATGGCCTTGATCTTACAGAAATCTGCTTGCCTCTTGTCCTAAGTGCTGGAATTAAAGACATGTGCCACAATGGTCAGCTATTTTAATTTATTTTAATATTAATCTTTCAACCATCCCTAGAAACTACCTTCAGAGTTCCTCTGAGCTGTTAGAAATTATTATGGGTTGACGAAATGTATGGGTGGATAAATATGTGGAATGTATAAATGAAAAAATAAGCAGCTAATAGATATGAAATATTAATATCATGTTTCATATACTTCACTTATATGAATATACTTTAATACACCTGAAATTGTGCACAAGAATAGCAATGAATAGATGAAATTTATATACATATGAAAGTTATATATACAAATTCATATATGTTTATTTATACGTATGAATGTATTTATATCTATATAGATGAGAATGATTAATGGGCAAATGATACATGAATGGATATATTGATGTATAGATAGATGGTAGATAGATGGTTGACAGATGATAAATTGATAGAAATAGATGATGGACAAATAGATAATTGATAAATAGATGATAGATAATTGATGAATAGATGGATAGATATGATTGATAATATTTGACAGATGATAAATATATAGATACATGGATGGATAGATAGATGACCGATAGATAGATGATATATAAATAGAGAAAGTTATATAGATAGATAATAGATAGATATGTCCCTGGCGATCCATTTCCAGATGGAGTCCCACCACTCTGATTTTCTATTTTCTAGAGAAAGGATAACCAGGCTTGGTACTTCTTGGCACGGTTCTGGCATGCAGCCACACCAGGTCCTGGCCTGACTCTGCCACTAATCAGCTGTGTGAACTTGAGAAACACACTCATCTACTCATCTCTGACCACTCAGGAAGGTTCACTAATGACTCAGTCTTCCTCCAGCTTCCATGGTTCTTTTTCCACTTGCATGATCAAAACCAGAGCCGTGGAGTCATAGCCATTGTGTTTGGAATCCAGAGGCAGCAGGGGCTGAAGCAATGTCAGCGGTGACACTCGCACAACGGAGCTACTCACAGCTAAATAGAAACACATGGTTGCTTCCCTCTCCATTCCAGGGTGGTTCTCACAGGGAAGTGGAAAAGAACTTATACCTGCTCCATATGAGAAGAGTCCCAGCTCCTCTTTCCTCAGAACCCCCTCCCCATACTCCTCATAGCCTATTGCCCCAAGAAGAGCTCAGGGAGATGAAACTTCTAACAAGTCCATGTGCTACCACCACTGGTGAGCTGGCTGACCACCTCAGTCAACTGGAATCATCAGGGCATTGAGTGGACGTTCTGGGAACACCAGGTAGAAGCCATAGCTCTGTCAAAGGATAGACAAGGCATTGCTCCCTCTCCTCCTTCACTGTGGGCAGCAGGTGTTTATGTAACAATCCCAGATGCTTCACTGTGGTGAATAGGCAAAGCCAGGGCAAGACAAGTGCTCAGCCTTGAGGAGAACACATTGAGATACACACAGAGAGAGGTGAGGGGTTCAGGCCCCGGAACCCTGAGTTGTGCCTCGCTTATGCCAGTGTGCAATGGTCAGGGAGTGGTTCTAACTCACTGAGCCCATGACCTCAGCTGCAGAATGGGAAACCGATGGGGACACTAGCCTGTGCACTTCTCAAAGAGCATCTGAATGTTAGGACAAAAGTACAATGGTACTCTGAGCAATACTCATCTCCAGGAAGATTAAATAAAAAACATACAAAGTTCTTGATACAGAGGTAGCCATTCGGTAGAAGCACTACTGTTTCTTATTCTTTTTAAAATATTGTATTTATTATTTTTATTTTATGTATATGAGTGTAGTAATCCCTGCCTGTAGGTGGGTGCACTCATGTTGTGGAAGGCCTATGGAGATTGGAAGAGGTCGTTGGATCCCCTGGAAGTGGAGGTATGGACAGCTACCATGTGGGTGCTGGGAGTCGAACCCAGGTCCTGTACAAGAGTAGCCAATGTACTTAACCACTGAGCCATCTCTCCAGCCCTGTTTCTAATTCTTACCATTATCAATAGCATGACCTCCTAGATGTAGTCAGCACTGGATGCTAAACTAGATACCTTAAGGATATTATTGCATTTGGGCCAGAGAGATGGCTCAGTAAATGCGCTTGTAACCAACTCTGATAACCTGTGTTTGATCCCAGAGACCCACAAGTAAGAGGGAGAAAAATGGCCTCCACAAGTTGTGGTATGAGATAAAAGAGTTCATATAAAATGCCATTAATGGGCTGGGCGTGGTGGTGCATGCCTTTAATCCTAGCACTTGGGAGGCAGAGGCAGGCAGACCTTTGTGAGTTCAAGGCCAGCCTGATCCACAGAGAGAGTTCCAGGACAGCTGGGACTACAGGGAGACCCTGTCTCGAAAAGACCAAAAAAAAAAAAAATGGCATTAATGGGAATAGGATTAGACACTTACCACGACACCTTTCGCTGATTAATTTCCAGTTCACAGGAGTGAAGACTGTCTAGATCAGTCAGTTCATATTGCACTGAGGAAAATCAAGAGCTAGAGAGTTTGAAACTAACCTTTCCAAGGTCTACGCAATTAGGCAATCACCTTCTGTTGGAAGAGCATGGACATGTACGTGGTCACTTGGCAGTAAGGACAGGGTTTCTCTTGGGAGCAATCTGTGGGAAGTCTCGAAGCCTCTGGATCAGGGTTTCTCAAAGCCTAGACTTCCACTACCACCGTTATCGTCTCCTAGGAAGGAGTTGAAAATAATTCCTAGACTATTCCAACCCTGAATCAGTCTCTAAAGGTTTATTTAACACTGATCTCATTGGTGTCACAAATACCCGACAGAAGCAATGTAAGGAAGAGTTTATTTTGGTTTGTAGATTGAAGGTGTGGTTCTTCACGGAAGAGAAGGCCCGGTGGTAGGAACTGAGGTCATGTCACATCTATAGTTAGGAAGCAGAGGGAGTGACTGCCGGTGTTCAACTCTCTTTCTTCTTTTTATCTAGTCTAGAACCCCAAATCATGGAATGAATGGTGCCACCCCCATTCAGAGCGGACTTCTCTCCTTCAGTTAACTGTCTTTGGAAATGTCCCTATAGATACACCTTTGGGCAATTCTAAATCTACTCAAATTGCAAAACTGCTATTTCAATGAATGGAAGAGGATTCCTTTTTTTTTTTAACTTTTATTTTATTATTTATTTATTTATGTGTATGAATGACTATCTGCAATGCAGGTCTGTGCCACCGTTGTTGTGCAAATGCCCGGAGGTCAGAAGAGGGGTCTGTCAGATTCCCCTGAACTGGAGTTCTCCTGGAATTGGAGTTACAGATGGTTCTCAGCCACCATGTGGGTGCTGGGGACATCGAACCTGGGTCCTCTGCAAGAGCAGTGTGTGCTCTTAACCGCTAGGCCATCTCTCCAGCCCCTGGAAGAGGATTTCTAAGCATAGATTATGCCCACTACTGAGGTGGGTGCTGTTTCCTTCTGACAGAAGGTCCAATGCAAATGAACTAGTCACTGGATGTGGAGAAAGACATCCCTGAGGACCAACACAGATGTCTATGGGTCTGTGAATGGAGACTTGGACAGGAGGGCACACAGGAAAAGAATCTCAGGCTCTAACTGAGTCATTATCACTCTGAACCCTGTAGAATTTAGTTGGCAAAAAAAGGTAGTGGGTAAAACATGGAATTCTTTTTTTCAAATTTTCACTTTTTTTTATTTGATTGCTTTGTGTATTTTTACCATCTTTTCCAATTCAGTTCAGGGCATATTTCCCTTTCCCTTCCCCCCACCCACCCACCCATCCCATCCGATCATGCCATTCTTGCCATAACCGCCTGCATCGTTTGCTCTCAGTTTTTTTTTTCATGTTTTAACCAATACAGTGATCTATAGAATGAGTATAAGCATCCTTCATGTGAAATCAATTTGCAAGGAGCTTTGCGGCAAACACCACACATGCCCAGGGTCCCACCATCCGAGCAGGGGGTCTTTGTATGTTCCAATTAAAGTTATCAAAGTGTCTAGTCTTATTGTGTAGTTTGTCACCATACCCAATTGCAGCCTACTTCCACATTCTACCACGCCCCCTCTTCCCACAATTGTTCCCTAGTCTTAGAAAAGGGGACCAGGTGGATGAGAAGCAAAAACAGTCTATTTTCTCTGGAGTCGTTGTATTGGACTCTGGTCAAATTCTGGCTGTTTCCTTTCATGGCTGGACAGTTTATCCGAAATAACCTTTATCCCATCTACTACCCGAATGAAATTTTTAATTGAAAATAATAAGCAAGCAATAGATATTATGGCTATTTAAACAGTACTAATTGTTATGGTAGGTTACTGTTGGTATATAGGACACAGTTTGTTTGGACGGTCTGTTTTAAATCATGAATTACATTTTTTCTTTTCTGTTAAATATGACAGGGGTTCCTTACTGTGGCTATAACATTCCTAACATTAGAGGATGTAAGCTTGTGGGCATCAGCCATGGGTTATCTACTCCAAGGGAAGAGAGCTAATAGCCCATTAGATTTGGGTATACACAGCCAATGGCTGCCTCTTCTGCCACAGTATTTCCAACTAGGATCGGCTACGGATCAGGAAAACAAAATGATACCAAGTGCTGAGAGGTTGTGGGGAAAGGGAAACACTCATCCATACTGGGGGAATGTTAAACCATTGTACAGACACTATGGAAAGCGGTGGGAAAACCATTAAAGAGACTCAATGAGCCTGTCCACTTGACCCTCCATACCACTCCTGGGTATAATATACACACAAGACTCATCTTACTGCAGAGATACATGCACAGCTATGTTTATTGCAGCTCTGTTCACAATAGCAAAAAGCTGGAACCAGCCCGGGTGCCCCTCAACTGATGAGTGGATAGAGAAAATGTGGTACAAAAACATGGAATTCTAATCCTAGTACTAGGGAGGCAGAGGCCGGTGGATCTTTGTGAGTTCAAGGCCAGCCTGGTCTACAGAGTGAGTTCCAGGACAGCTGGGGCTACAGGGAGACCCTGTCTCGAAAAGACAAAAAAAGGGTTGGAGAGATGGCCTAGCGGTTAAGAGCGCCGACCGCTCTTACAGAGGACCCGGGTTCGATCCCCAGCACCCACATGGTGGCAGAGAACCATCTGAAACTCCAATTCCAGGAAAACTCCAGTTCCAGGGGAATCCGAGACCCTCTTCTGACCTCTGTGGCACTGCACGACATGGGTGCACAGACTTGCATGCAGACAGTACATTCATACATGTACAGAAATAAATTAAAAAAAAATTTAAAAAGAAAAGACAAAAAAAAATAGAATTCTTTCACCAACATTCACTCTATGTAACTATTATCAATGCAGAAGGAGGTATCATTGATAGTTTTTATGGGTCCAATAAGTATTTGTTGAGAGCATTCAGTATTTGTTGAGAGTGTCTTCAGTGCACAGTTCTCTGGCCCTGTCTTTGCTCCTGTGGGATTTGATGTGGGATGGCAAGTAGGACGAATTCATGTCTGTGTTGAAATACATGTGGAGAATCATCCTACAGCTTGCATGGAGCCCTGCCAACAGAATAAAATATGGTTCCAATCGCCTTTCATGCAGCTCTCTGTGAGTGAACCATGAAAGAAGCCAGGCTGACGTTTATAAAGCAGGAGCCACGGTGAAAAGTGCCTCTTGGAACAAGAGCAGTAAGAGGGGCCAGGGGCTTTGGTAGCAGGATCCGATGCTGCTGCTGAAGGAACTGCTCTTTGTGGGGATTCTGAGATGGTCAGTGGTGAACTCTAACTGATGTGAGAAAGGCTGAGATGCAGAGATGAACAAGCCATCTGTTTGTAAGGAGGTATGATGCTCACCTTCCAGTGCCGACACCTGCCCATGGGACGAAATGCCAAGCTTGCCATGGGGCTAGGGAGGTGGGAAGGAGAGGTCTCCAGCAAGTCTTTGCTTTATGTGGTTGAGAATTTAGCTCTGAGGAAGAGAGAAGAGAACATTTGCCCTGGGCCACTTAATTCTTGTTGGGTTTTTGTTGTTGTGGTTTTTTTTTGTTTTGTTTTGTTTTGTTTTGTTTTTTGAGGCAGGGTCTCCTTGTAACCCTTGATGGCCAGACTGGCCTTGATCTCACAAAGATCTACCCACCTCTGTCTCCTGAGTGCTAGGACTAATGGTGTGCACCACCACACCCAGCCTTTTATTGTGTTTTTAAGTACCTGAATTTTCTGACTAACCCTAAAGGTTTTCAATTGATCGTTCTAGACAAATTCATACCTCTACACCTAAATCTTCTGAAACATCTGGAGAAAAAAAAAACACTGAACCACCCAGGATTCCACTCTCACCATAGGCATGCCTCACAAGTTGTATACTTTATGGCTAGAAGTGAGTGTCGACAATGAGATACACGAAACATTGATAATGTCTAGAAAGCTTTATGACAGTCATTTTATTAATCGTAAGAACCTTGGTTCTTGCCATTAAAAGATAATATAATGGGAATATAATATATGGAAATTTAGCCACATCAATTTTTCTGGAAACTAAGGGAATAAAACTTTAGAATGAGAAACTTCACCTAAGATCCAGGTCTGGGTCTGAACCAGCTGAACATCTATGATCAAGCTAGGCCTATTTTCTTCCTCTAGTACTTCTAGAAATTATAGCTTACTTCAAAGACCCCTTCAAACAAGCACTACTCCCCAGCCTGCTGTCCCTTCCTTTATAGCTACACCTGAAGGAGTATGGATTAATTTCTAAAAAGCACTGAATTAGGTAAACAATAAGCCGGAATTATTAGCATGGGATGTGGCTAACAATGCAATTTGAAAAGACCTGAACTTTACTTTTGCAGGGACGTTTAATCCCTTGCATACCTTTGATTCTTCTCTTGCCTTTGAGTTAATGCAAAGGGATTGTTGTCTCCAGTTTTATTTCAATAGATAAAAAAGTAGTTTTTGAAAGAGTATATTGAACATGTATAAGGTATACTAAATCAGTATTATATATAAGGAAGCAAATAGCCTTAGTGCTCTCTGTTGTACAGTTGTATATAAATAAATAATGTGCAGTGACAGTAAAGTTTATGAATGCCCATCTACCCCACATCCCAGTAGTGTTTTGTCTTTGTCCTGGTTCCCCAAGTTTATGTCACTTCATAGAAACCATTGGACCAAGGAGGGATGCTTTAGACATGTCTTTGGTCCAGATCACCCTCTCAGCTAGGGGCCATTTCTCTCAGTCTTCAAGAGTTCTTCCAGCTCAACTCATACTATTGGGCCAACATAGACAAAATGCTTTCAGGTAGACTTCTGTGATGGTTCATTTCCTTATCAACTCGACTGGACTTGGAATCACCTAGGAGACCTGCTTCTGGGAAGATCTGCGAAGGGTTTCCTGAGCTAATAAACTGAGGAAAGAGACACTTTGAATGTGGGCAGCACTGTCTCCTGGGGTGGGGTCTCAGACTGAATAAAAAAGAGAAAATGAGGGAGGCTGCTGAGCGCTGGCATTCGCTGGTCTCTGGTTCCTGATCGGAGCAGATAGGAGACTGTTGCTGTCCCGCGGCTCTGGGCCTCTCCTGCTTGGATGCCTTCCCTGCCAGAATGGACCGTGTCCTCACATAGTGAGCCAGAATAAATCCTCCCTTAAGTTGCTTCTTGTTAGGAACTTGGTCACAGTGATGAGAAAAGCAACAAGTACAATGGCTATTCCTCAGGATTCAGAGTTCTAAGGTGAGTTATCCAACCCTGATGGCTCTGGAGAGAACTAAGCTCCCACAGTTTTGGATACTGGAGATTCTTATCACCATGTCAAACTTGCGGCCAAACGAGGTTAACAGTATTTCTCAGTTACTGGGAAGAGGAGGAATCTTTCTTGAGCTGAACCTTAACTCTGTCTGTAAGACAGAGGTATTAGATGTGCATACAACATGGCCGAGGACACAGTGCCATTGAGTTTAGTGATATCTTTTTGCCTGAGGTTGGGCTCATGATTTCTCCTTATTATTTTTTGTTATTTTTCCCTCTGATTAAAAAATTGTGTGTGTGTCTGTGTCTGTGTGTGTGTGTGTGTGTGTGTGTGTGTGTGTGTTCGCATGCACCTATGCACATCATGGTACATGTATGGAGGTCAGGAAACAAATTACAGGAGTTGGCTCTCTCTTTCTACAATGGGTCCCAAGAATCAAACTGAGGTCATCAGGATTGGCAGCAGGTGCCTTACCTGCTGAGCCATCTTGCCAGCACCTTGGTTTTAATGTTTGTGATCTTCATACCATCATAGAGCAAAGATGCACAAAATAGACCACCATTTGTTGAGTTTATATGATAATCTAACTTGTCTTCTTTCACATTTCTAACACCAGCCTCTCCCCTATATATCTTTTCTTCAGAAGTGTGAAGATGCAATGTTAAGAAGTGTCTGGGTAGGAGGTTATAATAAATGGGTCCTGGAAGGAGGAGGAGGTTGGGAGGGTGAGGTTGAATAAAACATTCACATCCACTTCAAGCCCCCTTTGCAGCCAGGATGCTATACATAGGAGCTGGACAAAACTCTGTCATATTTTCTAAAGTTTTATTAGAGAATAAAGAACTTCTAAATGCTATACTAAGGAACAACTTGGAAATCCTCTACAATGCATTCGTCTCAGAAACCACAAAAGGGTATGAAATTTGTCCAGTGATAACAAACTGGGAGCAAAACTAGGTTCCAATAGAAAATGTGTCTGGCTTCTTAGCCTGGACCCTTTCTCCTCCTTGGGCTGCCTTGGGAAGCTCAGGCATTTTGATGGCGGGCCTTGGTTGTCAACTTGACACAACTGGAAAGAAGTAACCTCGACTGAGGCATCTCCTCCGCACACTTGCCTACGGGTATCTCCACCTGGCATCTTGTCGATTGCTAATTGATGAAGGAGGACCCAGTCTAATGTGCACAGTGCCACCCCTGGGTAGATGTACCTGGGCTGTATAAAAATGGTAGCCGAACAAGGCAAGGGAAGCCAGCCAATGAGCTGTCTTCCTCCATGGTCTCCTTGTCAGTCTCTGCTTCAGGTTCTTGCTTGAGAATCTATCCTGACTTCCCTTGATGATGAACTATAATTTGGGAACTAAAATATATGCCCCCCCCCAAGTTGATATTGGCCAGTGTTTTCACAACAACCACAAAAAAAGCAAACCAGAACAGGTATCAACACCATAATGTGACTCCAGCATCCCACACATTTGTTCTTGGGTTTTTTGTAACCACCATTTTATACTCGAGAATATATAGTCTCTGTCCTACTTGTTGACAGGCTCTGTATGCCAGATGCAGTGTCTCTTCATAGGGACAACATCTGTAGCTCCCATTACATTCATGCTTAGTTAGTGAAATGGAACTTCTTAGTGGCCCGAGACTCATCTGTGCCTCCATGGTAACTTTTCCCCCTTCAATAACCTAATAATAGGGTCTTACATGCACACACACGCACAGAGAAAGGAAGAAGAGTTAACCAAGAATCTGAGTTCAAGGAAACGTGAATATTCAAAAAGCATAGACTATGCCTCAGCTCATGGGGCAGAGCTGATCTGGAAATAATATGGTTTCGATATGCCTCTCATGTAACCCTCCAAATAGAAGGACTAGCTCTCTGTAATTCCTTTGTTGCAATTTTCCAATAAAATCTGGCAGTGGCCCAAGTTTTCAGAGGACTCATTGGGATAAGAATGTCCCTGATTTTCCTTCAAAATGAGAAACCATTTCAATGTGAGGAGTCCAGCCCCAACTGGCATGGTCCCCATGGATCTCTGGATTTCAGTAAAGGGACCTGGGCCTCTCACTGGCTATCCCAGAAGCCTCTCAGCCTTATAATTATTCAGTCAGCAGCCCAGAATTGTGGCCTACTTAGTTTTCTCTAAAAGCACTTAAGGACAGTTTAATGAAAGGAAAGAGCAGCAGAGAAAGGGGAAAAATGCTTTTTTTAGGAACTGAACAAAATATCATGTTTTTCTCTCTCTCCTCTCCTCTCTCTCTCTCTCTCTCTCTCTCTCTCTCTCTCTCTCTCTCTCTCTTTTTCCCTTTTTGCAACATTTCTCCTCAGAGAAAATTATAGCCTTCAGGGCCAGCAATGTGCTCTGTATGTTTTGCTTATTACAGTGGTTAAAATGAGAACCACTGGTGATGAAGTATCATTACAGCATTCTTGATACCCCTGATATATCTGTGCAAACATAGTTGTGGGTGTGCACGCACAAGGCTGGATGAACCCACATTGTCTGGAGAAGTTTCTTGGTCTTTGTTTATTTCCACAGCCACTTGCTATACCTCGCAATCCATATTTTGGGTTCATTTTTATAGTTTCTGCTTTTTTAAACTATGCTTTTTCTCAAACTTATCTTCTTTTCCACCTCTTCAAGCAGTGCTGAAATATTTCCTTGCCAAACAATTTGCAAAGGAAATGGTTCAAGTTAGAAGCTAAGTAAAATGGAGTCTGTAATCACAGCGTAGGGTTTCCAGCCATTACCCCTTCGCTCCCTTCGGTTTGTATCTGAGTCTTTCTCTGTTTTCTGCTTTTGTCAGTAGGAGCCCAGGAAGAGGTCACCTAACCTCTAATACAGGGAGCCCCCAAATAAAACATCAAATCACAACAGCGTAGACTACCTGGAGCTGAATGCCGTTGGGACACACAGCGCTACACTCTCTGCTCCATTCCCTGTTCTAAAACATTTTAAATGTACTGAAGAAAGATATGAATTATTATTAAGAGCTACAGGAGCACAGACACAGAAGGACTTTCTGAGGGCTGAGGAACTGCAGAAAAGCCCCATGGAGACTCCTGAAGGATGCTTGGGTCTTTCCAGATAGGAGCAGGAAGACCACCCCGAGGGCAGTTTAGGTGAGTCACCATCCCCCTGTGGACCACCTCAGTGATGGAAGTCTTTATCAGGCTCTCACAGGAAACTTTATAAATATAATTATTATGTATATAATTATTAACACATGTTAATGTTTCAAATTAATTGGTTTCATTGTGACATTTCCATATATGCATACAGCATGCTTTAACCATATTTCATCCTTCCATCTCCCTCCCCTCCTCACCTCTATTTCCAGTGCCCCTCACTAAGCTCCATATAAGAGAAAGCATATTATGTTTGTTTTTCTAAGTCTGTCATTCTTCACTTAACATGATGATCCCCAGCTCCATCCATATTTTCTTTTTTAAAATTTATTTATTTATATTTTTTATCAAATCTAGACCCACGTCCCCCCCATCCCCCCACCCCACCAGAGCTCATGCATTCTGCCAAACATGCTTTTCATCTCTTAGTCTTTCTCAATATTCTCCATGTGGAAGTTGACTGTTTTGAGCAGAAGTTGACTGTTTCAGTCAGTTCTTTGATGCAGTCCTTTCTGTTGTTGTTGTTGTTGTTGTTGTATATATATATATTTTGAGAAACCTCCATACTGACTTCCACAGTGGTTGTATCAGTTTGCATTCTTATCAGCAGTAAGTGAAAAATCCCTTTTTCCTCCACACCTTCACCAATATTTGATATTTTTTGAGAAAACTTTCTAAGTAGTCATTGTTTATATTCTGTATTGGCCATTTTTCATTTTTTGTCAGCCTCTGGTGCTAATAATACATATTTAGTGAGTTTAAGCCTTCTTAAACTTTTATTTCTCATCAGTCTTTGGATTGTATTTAGGGAAATAACATGTTGAGATTCTGAGAAAAGTTATGTTCTCTCTTTAGAAAAATTAACATAAACATAAAATAATACTTATCATTTTAGTGGTCCCCTGAAGTCGCCTTGTGAAACCCAGGCTAATACATCTTGGCTAAACTTTCGTTGAAGGCACCCCAGTGTACCTCAGTAGCCAATGCTAGAAACACAATGGTTGGTAAATAAGGCTTCTTTGGTCCCAAGGGGCATCCATCAATCTGCTTTCTTAGGGCCACGGACTTATTTACCCCCCCCCCTTTTTTGAGAACGGTCTCTCATGTAACACACAGCTCACCACCCAGGCTGAACTCTGGGCCTCCACACGTCTGTGCCTCCCAGCACTAGGACCGCAGGCTCCAGCTGCCACACCCAGCTTTTTACTGGAGTGCTGGGAAGCCAGACTCAGGTCCTCAGGCTTCCTCAGCAAGCACTGCACTGGATGAACCGTCTCCACAGCCCACCTTTTTCTTTCTTTTAAACTTTTTTAATATTAAAAGCCCAAATTCTAGTAAAGCTAGATATTCATTTGCAGAAGAGTGATAGATTGCTTGTATTCTAATTTCTTTTCAATTGCAGGGACAAAACACTCTGACCAATTCCAACTTGGGGAGGAAAGGGCTTATTTGGCTCACATCTCCGGGTCACAGTTTATCACTGAGGGAGCCCAACATAGGAACTCTGGCCAGGAACCCGGAGGCAGGAGCTGAAGCACAGGCCATGGAGGAATGCCGCTTACTACCTTGCTCTTCCGCCCGCCCATGTTCAAACTTCTTTCTTATACAGTACAGAACCAACTACCCAGGGGCGGTACCACCCACAGTGGGCTGGGCCCTCCCAGATCACTCAACAATCAGGAAAATACTCCACAGACATGGCCACAAGCAATTCCCCACTTGAGGCTCTCTCAATCCAAGTGTGTCAAGTTGACACTAAGCTATCCAGCACAGACTATAATTTCAAAAAATATTTGTATTGACTCTTTTAGAATTTTGTATAGGGTATTTTGATCATATTTAGACCTCCCCCTCTCCCAGATCCTCCTCTCCTAATATCTCTCTTGATGTCTTCATGTCCTCTATTATAACCAAAAAAAAAGAAAACCCTCAAAAGACACTAAGTAGCTTTGTACTTAACGTTTATATCTTATTCTCGCACTCTTCTGCTGAGTATTTATACTGTAATATCTGCATTCCCTCTCCCTCCTTTTCTCACCCTATTTTTTAAATTTTTTATTGATGTTTTGTGTATTTCAGACATCATTTTTCAATTCAGCTCAGGCATATTCCCCTTTCCCTTCCACCTACCCCACCCCACCCTACCCCAGATCATGCATTGTGTCATAACTGTCTTTTTATTTAGTTCTTTTGTTATTGTTCTCTCCAACTTGTATTGCTACAGTATGTATACATATATATATATATATACATAGTTTATATATATATATATATATATAGTTTTACATATATATATATATACACACACATACACATATCACTTGAATTGGAGGATTTTTTTTCCTAAAAGATGTCATGTTTTCCTTAAGGAAGTACTCGAAGGTTCCTCCTTGGCAAGCCCAAACAACCATCAATTCTGCATTTTTGCTCCACATTGGGGTCTTTCCCTCTCATGGCCCCCCAAATAAAGTCTGGTAAGCATACGTTCTGTGTTGATCTCCCTGTACTGACCTCCATGAGACAGCCCAGGTAGTCGACAATGGCGGTCTCGCCCTATTTTTTAAGGCATGTCTCCCTTGGTGGTTCAGGCCTTCCTGAAACTCTAGATCCTCACTCATCTTGCTTGCACCTGCAGAGAGCTGGAGTTACAGGCATGAGCCACATTCAGCTATTGTATATTTTAAAAGCAGGTTTAGCATCTTCCAGAATCCCTGATCAATGAGTTTAATGAATCCTTGATTCAGGCTCACTCTATAGCTGTGTGGGAATTATTTTAGTCTCTCAACCCATCAGCTGCATCAGAGGGATTTTTTTAAATTAATTTATTTATTTTTGTATGTGTATGAATGTACTGTCTGCATGCAGGTTTGTGCACCCGTGTCGTGCAATGCCGTGGAGGTCAGAAGAGGGTGTCCGATTCCCCTGGGACTAGAGTTCTCCTGGAATTGGAGTTTCAGATGGTTCTCAGCCGCCATGTGGGTGCTGGGGATCGAACCAGAGTCCTCTGCAAGAGCAGTTGGCATTCTTAACCGCTAAGCTGTCTCTCCAGCCCCCAGAGGGATTTTTAAAGTGAGGGATCCTCAGCATCACCTCGCAGTCTCTGGAGGACGCATACCTCACTCACACCTCACTCAGGGCCCTGCTAAGGTGCAGCTCTTAGGCTGGTGTGAGGTGGGACACTTCTGAAAAGCTTCTACTTAATCCCACCTCTGCCAAATGGACACCTCCCTTGACCCTGCAGAATGCAAACTATCCTCATCAAACTTTCATGAATTTGGGTCACTTTCTACTTCCAGCCCCCAAATCACAAAAGAGCTGGAGTATGCCCTTGGCCAATGAACTAGGCATAGCGGAAAGTTTATGGGAAGCCCGGGGGCGGAGGTGGGGGGTTTTACGGTGCTTGTGAAAGGGTGTGGGTAGAAGGGTGGGGAATGAAGGAAATGAAGTGACTCAAGTGTGATTTCAGGAACATTAAATCCAATCAGAGGGAAACACAATCACCCCTGCAAGGGACGAGTCCAGCTCAGAGCCACTGTCCAAGAAACACAGCCTCCACCCTCTGCTAACAGCGCCAAGGCCTTAGATTAGAGATCCCTGCGCGGCTGTCAAGTGCGAGGGCAGTTCCCAGACTCCTTGTTTTCTACAACGGTGGAGGAGGCTAGGTGGGCCCCTTTCTGTTTTCAGTGGGCATATTTCAACACTCCGGTGGCTGGCCCTCCCCAGCCACACGCTGCCTTATGTCATGGCACATTTCTCAGAAACACAGAAACTCAAGAGACACTTGGTTGGTTAGTTCATTGGCACCCAGAGGGTCTTTTCTAAGGAGAAGGGATGACGAAGAGCTTCATTCACCTCTGGGTCTCGAAGGCTGGTTCATAGCCTGGGGTCATCTGAGGTAAGTAGAACTAATAAATGAGAAGAGAGAAGAGAGAAGAGAGGAAAAAGAACTGGGCAGAATGCGGGGAGAGGGGGGAGAGAGAGAGAGAGAGAGAGAGAGAGAGAGAGAGAGAGAGAGAGAGAACTGGAATTAGGTTTATAGGTACATCCATTAAAGTTGCACTGGTAGTACATGACAGCTGTTTGTACTTCTTCAGTTGAATAAAGATGCTACTCTTCCCATTTGGGGGAAAATTGTTCTAGCATGGAAAGCCACACAATCAAGTACCACTCTTGTAAGCTACAGACGAGACACCTCGACGTAATTTAGACACCATTAATGAGCCTCTTCCCACTGTTTGTTCCTATCACTGGTAGCATAGCATCAGGGAGTTTTGTGCCAGTCTTCACATCACCATTTCTCCTGGAAGGAATCACTGCATCCCAGAATGGTAGTGTCTTCTATAGTTCTTTAATACAATGCTTAAAGGCTCAGGAATGAATCTTGATCGTGCCACTTGCAAAAGTCCATGAACTTTTGCACGTGGTGTGATCTTTTTGAAGCAGGAAAAACATACTGAGTTGCCAAGACAATAAAATCAGTAATATACATCAAGTGCTCTGTAAACCATAATGCAAAAGAGCTATGAAAATATAATCTATTGTTACAAGACTCCTCCCTTTATCCCACAGCCTTTCTACATTTAAAGGACACACTATTGAGTGGGCAGTAAGATGGCCAGATCACTCACAACTGCTTTTGGTGTGGGGCAACAAAATGAGCATCACTGACTTTCAGTTACTCATTGGATTTTATTACTCTGGGATCTGTTGGGGCATCAAGAGTCATCCAAGTAATTAAAATATATATCTAAGGTCAGTAATCAGGTTAAGTAGAAACTGAGGTAATGAAAAGATATTTAGCTGAACTTGGTCAGTAAAAGTTTATCAAATGTTCTGATGTAATCTCATTTAACTTTTTTTTTTTTTTTGGTCTTTTTGAGACAGGGTCTCCCTGTAGCCCCAGCTGTCCTGGAACTCTCTATGTAGACCAGGCTGGCCTTGAACTCACAGAGATCCACCTGCCTCTGCCTCCCAAGTGCTGGGATTACGGGCATGTGCCACCACACCCAGAGGTCATTTAACCCAGTACCTGGGGCCGAAGAGATGGCTCAGTGGTTAAGAACACTGGTTGCTCTTGCAGAGGATCTGGGTTTAGTTCTAGACACCCACCTAGCAGCTAACAGCTGATTGTAACTCCAGTTCCAGGGGATCAAATACCCTCTTCTGGCATCTGTGGGCATTGTACAACAGGGGTACACTTCCATATGTGCAGGAAAAACACACATAAAATTATAATAAATGAATAAAAAAGAAACATAAAATGTCAATTTCCATGGAAGCAATTATAGAACACAAACAGAAGCACTTGACATCTGTAAAAATCCTAATCTTTAGCTTGTGTTTTTTATAAACTATTCAAAATACCTGACAGAAACAACTTAAGGGAAGAAGAGCTTTTTTGAGCTCAGAGCTTCAGAAGCTTAAAGCTGTGATTACTTGATAATACACACTTGGACAGGACATCAAGATATCAAGAGTGCGTGGGGGCTGGGCATGGTGGCACATACCTTTAATCCCAGCACTCAGGAGGTAGAGGCAGGTGGATCACTGTGAGTTCAAGGCCAGCCAAAGCTACAGCGTGAAACTCTCTCTCAACATGAAGTGTGGGTGGAAGACCACTCCTCACTTCATGGATGACCAGATAGCAAAGACAGAGAGAGGGACATTGGGGATTACATATTCCCTGTGCCTTACCTCCTGCGGCTGGGTTCTGCTTCCCAGGTGCCATTGTCTGCGACCAAGCATTCAAATTGTGATCATATGGGGACGGTTCATGTTCAATCCATAACAACTTTCTCTAGTGTATCCATTCATCATTAGCCAGAACTGACTCCTTTTGCTATCTCATAAGTGTGAATGAAGTGCCATTTATTTTTCTTAGTGGGACTGGTCATTGGAACTGATCATTCCTGAAGGGTTAAATAAAATATTTTTATACTATTTGTGTTGAGCATTAGCCCAGGACTAACATTGGACTCGATCCCATCTGTGTACATTAGATGAAACATATGCATCTGTTACTGATGCTAAACATCTAATTGGGGGAGTGGAAATGTAATATAATAAAAAGAAAGTATACATGAATAAAACCAAGCTCCAAAATGCTTTAAATTACAACATGATGCCTTCCACTCTATTTAATCAAGCCCTTTCTTATAACTCAGTTAAAATGAGAGGGACTAGAAGAGATGGAAAGTAATACTAAAATTTATTCCTAATTTTAACTCTGAAGTACACAATCATCATAGTGATTTGATGAAATAATTTGAAGTCTCCAAAGCAAAAAAAAAAATTTGTGTTTTTCATCCAAAGCCTTTTTGCAAGAAGATAAGTACAGAAACTTTACCTTAATCATTTTAATATTTTGACCTCAGAAAATTAAGATGTTGGTAATGTGAACATGTATGCTGCAGAAGTGGACACAGATCAGAAATGATGGGCCTAAATAGCAAAGATCAGGGTGGGAGGGACTTAGAGCTAATTAGAGTGGTCAAGTATTTCAGTTACATTGTGTGAAGAGGTCCTGTGAAGACTCCAACTGTATAAATTGGTCTATGATTGACTTAAAAAGGAGAAAGTAAAATGTATGTATCTGAAAAGCCCTTGACTTTGTCCATCTTTAAGTTACCTCTTTCTTCTTTTAAAGCTCCCTTCCCCAAAGTCATCATAAGATGTCGGGAAGCAGCCATGACTCTGTCTCACATGATGGCTTTGGAAGCCACACACTTCCTCCTTAAAGGTGTCCTCAATTAGGGATCTTCCAATTCATGAGCAATCTACGAAGTGAACAGGGATCAGCGAAACATTACTGTTTTTTCTAAATAAGGTAATGCTAGACATAGCCACGAAATGTACTGACAGTGTCTGGGTCTACTTACTCACTACTAGTGCAGAGTCGAGTGGCTGAAAATTAAGACCACATGGTCACAAAACACAGCATATTTCCTATCTTGTCCTGTACAGAAAATAGTTTGCTGAATATGTTCTAGAAATAGATCCTGCTTTGGAGGATCATTTGATAAACCCCCAAACCCCAGTTTTCAAGCTTTCTGTAACTCCTGAACGCTGGATGGGGGAAAAAGCACATTCCCATCAGCAACGCTGCCTTATTCTTGTGCTAGAGATGACCCAGGGACTCATATACAAGAGAAAAGGATTTTCCACAAAGCTAATGAAATACAAGTCTCAAAGTTGCACATGGCCCTGGAGCCCCAGTAATGTGCTCTGTGGTTATATATTTTTATAATCCTTGGAAAATTAAGATATGGACACCATTCATTATTTCTTTTTATTCCAATTTTGCCTCCATCAGTTTTCTGCATGGGTCACATTAGCATGCCTGTGGAAATGCTGACGACCTCACTTAGCAGATGAGGCCTGGACTTGGGAATACGTCTAGGTTGGGGAGATCTGCAGAAGGAAATACATTTCATTCTCACTTCCTCGTTGGAGTAGAATATTGCTAGTCTTCCCAGGATGGGAATGAGTTGAAGAAATATTCCTACAGCCCACTTCACTAATGAGTTGGGTGTTGCAGTGTTAAAGTCCAGGCTAAGGGGTCTCACCTCTCTCCCCTTTTCTAGCACTAGGATCGAAGGTTTCAACTGCTGAGCTCAGCTTTTACTTGAGGGTCAGGGATCTGAATTCAGGTCCTCATACTTTCACAGTAAGCACTTTATCAACTGAGCATGCTCCCAGGCCCCTTTCCAAGTCTGAAGATATGTTGAATGACTGGGGCTGGAGAGACGGCTCAGCGGTTAAGAGCGCCACCAACTCCTGCAGAGGACCCAAGTTTGATTCCCAGCACCCACATGGCAGCTAACAACTGTCCATGACTCCAGTTCCAGGGAATCTGAAGCCCTCTTCTGACCTCAGTAGGCACTGCATCACAAAGATGCACTTATGCACATGGAGACATAGCACTCCTACACATAAAATAAAAACAAATAAGCCCCCAGTTAAAAAAATAATTAAAATATTGTGGCTTTATTTTTATTCTAAAAATTGTGTCATAGTTTGTATATTCTTTGTATCAAGAGAGTATACCAAAATCATGTAAGACTTAGGTCCACTAAATATGTCCTATTTATGTATTTACACATATTGCTACATTAGTAAAACAAGCATTTCTGAGATTGAGAGATGGCTCAGCAGTTAAGAGGATTTACTGATCTCGCAGAGGACACAAGTTCAGTTCCCAGGACCTGCATCATGTGGCTCCCCGCCATCAACTCCAGTTCTAGTCGCACACCCTCTTCTGGCCTCCATGGGTGCACCAGGCATGGAGCAATAGAGATTTACATTGAAAAGTAGCACCTTGAAAACTTCTATAGAAATTAACCATTATTTAAGTGACTGTTTATCTTAAGCTTTCCTACCACACAGTAGGACAGAAAGAGCACACACTTCACAATGAGATTTACCCAAGTTCTCTGTCTTGACTTCAGATTTTGTCCTGTGTGCTCTTGAACACATCTAACTTTATAGAGCCTCAGTCCTTAGTCATCCAGTAAGGAAAATGGGATGAACTTGATATGGTCGTGAGAGTGAGGGGAAGGAGCCTGTGTTCGAAGCAGAGTCCAGGGCACAAGCACAGCCCGTCTGATCCTCCAGCTCCGTCTGCCCCACCGTGCACATCTCCCTGGAAGCCACCAGCAGCTCCTGCACAGAGGACACAGCTGGCAAAGAAACATTCAGAGGAAAGCCTCTGTAATTAATGTCATACTCACTCAATTTCAAGTCTAGACGATATTTTTCTTAAACAATTGCTTCTGAGGGCCAGTAATAAAAACAGAACAATGTCAGTCATCAGGACTCAGAGAGCGGCTGGAAATATTGTCTGACGGGTCTGTTCTAACTTTGATCAGGAATTCCACCCTCCCCTGGGAGACTCACAGCAAATGATCTCCACACTTCCCCGTGGGTATTGGACCTTGCTATGCAAGGCCCTGAGACTCAGGGCAAAAGGCAGGAGTGCAGGCACAAGAGCCTTGAATCCTCCTTGAAAGGACCCAGAGAGCGGGATATCTGAGAAATTAAGCAAGTATTCACTGCCCTGTAGAGACAACTCCCTTTGGTATGATGTGAGCTGGGGACTGTGACAGCTAGAGGAAGCTCACAGATGCTGAGTTTTCCCAGGCAGCATTCCAGGGCCTGTAGTTCCCAGCCATCTGCAGCTTAGGGGACCCTAAGAGCTGCCACCTGTTTCCCTGGAGCAGTCGGAGAGTCCAGGAGGGGAACAATGGCTTTCCCTGGCCTGTTGAGGGAGCCTGATTTAAGAGGGTGACATCTTGGTAGAGTGCTATGTAAACAGGACCCCAGCAGTGGGGACAGTTGTAATCCAGGTGGCCATGTTGATTTACCATCTCCCAAAGCACCTTTGCCTCTCCAGTCATGTATCAAGAGACCAGAAACAGAAAATGCAAAGAGGCCACAAGTTGAGAAGGGTAGTTGGAGATCAAGATGGCAACAGTGGCTCAGCAGGGGACAGAAGCGCAGGGCCTGGGCGACAGTCGTGTTGATAAATAGAGAAGCCAGCAGACGTGACCCGCTGGCCCTCACAGTCCTTTACCAGATCCTTATACATCCATTCTGCCACCAAAGGAGAGTTCTCGGTCAGCAGGGGCCTTGACCCACTGCCACAAGTTGCCATAGCTGAATGAGGACAGGGCTTCTGGGACCCCAAAGGATCACTTTATTTTCTCTCCACATCAATAACTTGCAATATTTAGAATACTCACAGCAAGAAGGAGAAGCTCAGCTCCAAGTGTTTCGTGGTCCTCTGGGTTTGCCCACTAACTGGGCATCCTGAAACCATTCTTAGTTCCTTTAAGCCTTCCCCAAATTTTCCTACTTTGATTTCCACAATCCAATCCGAAAATCCCTTTATGTATAGAGAGTATTCTCAGCTAAGTACGAAAATGAATCTAATTTGGCCTGGAGAGGTGGCTTAGGGGTTAGGAAGACTGCCTGTTCTTGCAGAGGACCTGGGTTCAATTCCCAGCATCCACATGGCTGCTAACCATGACACATTACTCTAGTTCTAAGGAAATTTGATGCTCTTTTCTGATCTTCACCAGCACTGCAGGGTACATGTGCATTTGCATACATACAGGCAATACACTCATAAAAATAATAAATGAGCCAGGCATGGTGGCGCATGCCTTTAATCCTAGCACTCGGGAGGCAGAGGCAGGCAGATCTTTGTGAGTTCAAGGCCATCCTGGTCT
Source organism: Rhizomys pruinosus (assembly GCA_009823505.1). Classification (NCBI taxonomy): domain Eukaryota; kingdom Metazoa; phylum Chordata; class Mammalia; order Rodentia; family Spalacidae; genus Rhizomys; species Rhizomys pruinosus. Next base: position 790,005 of record VZQC01001715.1, on the reverse strand, counting down.
ACAGAGTGAGTTCCAGGACAGCTGGGACTACAGGGAGACCCTGTCTCGAAAAGACCAAAAAAAAAAAAAAAAAATAATAATAATAATAAATGAAAATAGTTTAAAAAGGCATACAATTTAACTAATTTTCACTTGAGTATTAATGATTGGGGATCTTTCTCAGCTCCCAGGGGCACCTTAATTATAACAGGGCAAACTAAAACAAAAACAAATAAACAGAACAGCAAGACATAGCTGTAATTGGTAAGGACTTAAGTCAGGGAGCAAGGGAAAGAAAAAACTCCAGCTGGGATGGGAGGATTTTGGTGGCTGAAGTGGTCCTCTAGTGCTCCATAAATCACATCATGAGGGCAATTACTCACCATCTAGAACTAAAGCTGCTTCTGCACCCAGGAAGCCAGGCCTCACCTTGCATCAGAAGCCTCCCATGTCTGTTTTCTGCCATGGCCCCCAACAGAAGAGTCAAGGCCATAGGGCCATAGGGCCATAGGGCCATAGGCCCCCTGGCTAGCAGCATCAGTGCTACCTGGGAACTCAGGTCCCTTCCTGGATGCACAGGATCAGAACCTGCATCTGCCTCCTTAGTGCTGAGATTAAAGGCGGGTGCCACCATGCCAGGCTGGTTATTAATAATTTTTTAGGTGATCCTTACATTTGGGTTATGTTCCCCATATTTTGAAATAGGTAGGGGATGGAGGAAAGGCAGTTTCAGGCCAGATGGGGCTACAGGGAGACTTTGTCTCAAAACCCAAAACCATTATTTATAATCATCACAGTGTTCTAGAGTTTACAGACTATTTATGCCTATATTCCCTTTTGATCTTTGCAACGACAGAGCCAGGGAACTAGGATTACTTTTATTTCTATTTTACAAATAAAAAAAATACACAGACTCAGGGCTGGAGAAGTGGCTCAGTGATTAAGAGCACTGGCTGCTCTTTCAGAAGACCCCGGTACCCAGCTGGCAGCTAACTGGCAGTAACTCCAGTTCCAGGGAATCTGATGCTCTTCTCTGGCCTTGGCTGACTTTGCATAACAAGGGTGTACTTACCAACAAGCAGGCAAAACATACACATAAAAATAAAGCTAACCAAATAAAAAACACTAAATCAAAAAATATTTACATACACAGGCTCATTTGGAAATGTTACCAACTATGAGTGATTAGATAGGATATCAAAATTCTTCTCCAGGCAAGGGTACATAATCCACTCTTCTAAACTACTTTCCATAGGAAATCCCTCATTGCTGAACTGTAGCATTCTTCAAAGGTGCCTACTGCAGCCCTGACAGACAGTGGCCTCTAAGGGGAGTGTCGTTCTGAAGAGTGTGGGTTCTAGAACCAACTTCCCAGGAAAAGACCCAGCTCCTCACAAAGGTCATATGATGGGTTTTGTGAGAATCACTGTGCAGTCCTGCACACAGGGTTTCCTAAGTCATCTACACGTCCATCACTGGGGAGAAGATGGGTCTTAGGTTCAGGCACCAGGAAAGAAAACAAGCTCTAGAATGAGGAGACGGACTCTTCTAGCCTTGCCTAGACCCAGGAGACGGAGAACACTGAGATCCCTGGGCACAAAGCTGAAGACTGGTTGGAATCTTCACTTTGTCAATCCATTTCCGGTAGCCTTGAGCAAGCAACTGAATGTTCTGTTTTCTCCTGTCCTTCTTGAGGGATTGTAATGCCTTGCTTGTGTGTGTGTGTGTGTGTGTGTGTGTGTGTGTGTGTGTGTGTAATGTCCATGCCCATGTGGAGGCCGAGTTCTACCTTGGCTGTCTTTCCTTGGCAACCATCCAACTTATTTTGTGAGACGTGATTTCTCATTGGCCTGGGACTCACCAAGTAGGCTATGCTGAATGGGCAGTGAGCCCCAGGATTCTCCCTGTCTCCTCCTCCCCAAGGCTTGCATTATAAGCGCGTTAAGGGTCCTGAGAATCGAACTCAGATCCTCCTGCTTGCATGGCAAGCATTTTATTGACTGAGCTCCTTTCTACACAAGGCTGTTTGAAGGTTACAGAACAGGCATGATTATCATACACTTGGTATATCTTTAATCCAATTCCTTGACCATCGAACTCCCATTTTGTTCAGGGATCTTCCTTTCCCACATGGTCATATGTGTGACAGGATATACTATGATTAGGTGAAGCTCACAATGGTTGTTCTATTCCCTCTGCCAGTAACAGCTGGAAAGAAGGAAATGGAATGCTATTCTGACCACTGAGTGGAAGATATCCTCTGGATGTTGGGGAAGAAGGTTCCTTGCTTTTACAAAGAGGCACAAGGAAGAAGGGGATCAACTTTCCCTGGTCATGGCCCTATCGGGGGAGACACTGTTCTGCTGCTGTGGACATTTTGTCACTATCAATAGACATACTTGAGCATTAAGCCCAGTCTATGAAGCTACCAGAGTGGCAAGATGGAGAGGACCTGGGACTTTGATAACAATGTTGAGCCATTTACTCAAAATTGAAGATTCTCGGGATCCGATGCTTTTCTTTGGCTGGTAGTTTGACAGTGCAGTCCATCAAGGCAGGGAAGGCATGGTGGCAGGGGTATGAGGCAGCTTGGTCACGTTGCAGAGTTAGAGAAATGTGGCTGCTTTGCTGCCATTTTCCTTTTTGTTCAGCCCAGGGTCATAGCATGTTGGATGGTACCATCCACGTTCACAGTGGGTCTTCTCATTCTGATTAAAGCTCTCTGGAAATGTCCGCATAGAAAAACCCAGAGGCTTGTCTCCTAGGTGACTCTAAATAGAGTCAAGGGGACAATGAAGATCAACCATCACATGTTCTAGCTCTGAACTTGCTATATGAAATCATACTTTTTTTTTGCTAAAAATCACTGGAGTCTGGGTATTGTGGCTTTTATTCTCTATAAAAGCATCTCAGCAGGGGCTGCAGAGATGGCTGAGTGGTTAAGAGCACTGGCTGCTCTTGCAGAGGATCTGGTTTGGTTTGTAGCAGCCACAGGGCAGCTAACAACTGTCTGTAACTCCAGTTACAGAATATCCAATGCTGTCTTCTGACCTCTGCAGGTACTACAACATGGGTGCACTTACATACATGCAGGCAATATACTCATACACATAAAAATAAAAAATAATAAATAAAAATATACCATAGCAATATATCACTGCAACATACATAGACACAGACATACATATAAACATACATATGTGCAGATATGTATCTATCTGTAACATAGTTATATAAATGTATATATGCACATACATAGGTATGTAGCTATGCATATAGTTTTGGATGAATTTTTTTATATATATACTGGAGTATGTAACAATTAGTTCTATGAAGTGCCTCAGATTTGGGCTTAAATGGGGAAAAGACCAGGAAATCCAAAGGGGGTTGTAGCACAGATCTGCGATGAGAAATGGAATCAAGGAGCCTAAGCTTTGGGTGATTTTGCCTCACTGGTTGTTTTATGCACAGCAAATGATGATTGTTCCAAAGAAATGAAACACATCTCTCTAAGTGCATTTATACAGGAAATGCTACTACTTTTCCAAATCTTTGCACACCGCCTTTGCCACTGAGATCCGGTGGCTCACTGGCATCTGTGGCACACGGTAACAAGGGGGAATCAACCGTGTGAAATAATTTGGAAGTCATAAAGGCCTGCTCCTATTTTTTTTTTCTCCCTTAAGTGAAATGGAGAGATGTTGGCTGAACGAAGTGTTCCATTTTCTAAATAGAATGCTTTATTTGGCCAGGCCAGATATGGCTTAAGGAAAGATATTCAGTTGCATCTGAAAGGAAGATAAATTCAAACCTAAGCAGTAAAATGGAATATTCTTACTCAACATGAACAGAGTTTTTTTCTTTCCAATGGCTGCTCACTCTTGCTTCTCTATTTGATATGATGGCACATGGTGAAAATTATCTAAAGTGCTGTGGGATTGGGTTTGTTTTATTTTGAATTTGGAACACTTTACCAAGTGTTCTTGGTAAAGAATTAGGGGCACATCAGAGCGACGCCTTGACTGGGCTCCTCACTCTCAGTAACGACAGACCCCATGTTTGATCCTGGAGTGTGGTAAGATCCCAGCAAATACTTTATTTAAAGATTTATTTTTTATGTGGATGTGTGTCTGTGTGTTTGGCTGTGTATGTGTAGGAGGAACAACAAAGGCCATAGGAGGGCTTCAGATCCCTTAGAGCTGGAGCTAAAGACAGCTTTGAGCCACTGCATGATAGTTCTGGAAACTGAACTTGGTTCCTCTGCCAGAGTAGTAAGTCCTTCAGAGCACTAGAGCCACCTCTCCACCCTAAGAATTACATTTTAAAGAACTGAAATGTCATATCCTGTCTGTCCTATGGAGAAGACCCTGAGCATTGTCCACAAGTAGAGCTGAGTATTCTATACACAGTCTTGCAATGTAAACTGTGATAAATTGTCAGAATAAGACTTGTACTCATTGGAAAACCCCACCCATTCCAAGAACACGTGACAGTGACAATTGATGTCCACAAGGACCCTGAGATCCATGATGTCTAGACACCTTGAACTGAAGCATTACGGGATTTGTATGCTATCGGTTCTCTTCCTGGCTTCTCGATTTACTCGTTGCAAAGGCCACAGGCAAGAAACTCAACCTGTATACCATAGGTTGTTTATTGGCTAAATGATGATGCAGCTGTGACGGCTGCTAATGACATTGGGAGGGCTGCTGGGGGTAATTCAAGGAAGATACCTCCAAGATATGTGGAGTATTGGTCCTTAAGAGAACCACTCAAAATGAAGGAAGAAAGGAAGGCAGGGAGAGAGGGAGCCACAGCTTTTGACTCAATTCCATGGTACTTTTGGCTTAGTTCCATGTGGCCATTCGTGACTGATCAGCAAGGGAGCGCAGCCTCCCGGGCTCCTTGATGGCCGGCGGGCTTCCACTCCTCTTCCGACCTTACTGTGTATCATTTGTCTGGAGCTTCCTCTCTAGCTCAAAAGGGAAGATCACAGAGGCATGGCTAATCCACATCTTTTCACCTTCAGCCCATCGCTCAGCTCTTGGCCCATAGAAGCACTTAATAAACATTTGTAAAATGAGTCAGTGAGTGAGTGAATCAAGAATTTTGCCTTGGGGCCAGACCTGCCTTCTGTAAAATGGTAAATGATTGACAGGGAGGCCACGGGCAGTTACTAAGACAAATCCGGATGAAGCCACTACAGAGAACGCTCTCTGAGGGCTGAAAGCTAGGGGGCTCCCAGTGCTGGCCCGGCTGCCAGATGAAAACCACATCGTGCAGCAATTTACATTGCATTCTTCTAATATGGAGAGAATCAAGACAGCCTGGCTCCCGCCATCTTCCAAGACATTCTGCCCCAACACACTGGCTACTGTTCTTTCTACTGAGTTTTACCGTTCCCTACCCCCATATCAATAAACAGCTACAGAGTCAAATTAGTACTGTTTACTGTCAAATTAAGATGGAAACTGATCTTTTCTGTTCTTTGTTTACAACGCCCGTACTGCCTGTCCCAAAGCCCTACAGTCCCCGAACATGAGTGGCTTGCTTCTGATGGTAGATGCTGCGCCAGATCAAACAGAAGACAGATTTTGTTTGTCTTCTACAATAAACTATCTTTTCAGGTTCATGAGCTCGGAATAACAGCTATCGTATTTCGCCAGCTGTTTTTTATTCCTCCGCTAATTTTACAGTTCGGTCTTTGAGAAGGAGGGTTCTGTCTTTGTTCTGCTCCTACAGCTCTGGTTGTGTGCCAGGGGAATACAATATTGCAAGAAGTTTGGGAGCCAAGATAGAGGACAGAGTGTGTTTGCAATTTGGGTGTGCAGATAGCAGTGCTCGGGAAACTCATCCTGAAATAAAGTGTTTATTGTCGAAGCTAAACACTTCTCTAGCATCAATCTCTAAATAATAGTTTTTAAAATCCTGGCCCTATTAGGTAACATTAATTTGCCTCCCAAGCACCTCAGTATTTGCATATTTTGCAAACAGACCTTCAGTAGATTTCTCTTAAGTCTTTTCCTTAAAAGTGTTGAGTAAGACAGAGGTGGTCACGTGCCACTTAGAAACCGTCTGCTGGCCGACATGATTCCGCTAGTCATTACATAAGAGACATGGATATACAACCTGTTTGTAAATCAGCAAACTGCTTTATCCTTGTGTTGACATTTTTCCTATCTTGTTCATCAGCTTATTATGGAAAAGAGTCTTGCAAATTACTTCATTTAGAGCCAGACCTCCTCCTTCTGGTAAGTTCTCTGCATGAGTCAAGCTTCCCTCAAAACAGAGAGGATGACACTAGCTTTTTGAGACTCCAGGGAATATTTTTTAAGATTTATTTTATTTTTAATTATGTATATGTTTGAGGGTATATCCACATGACTGTCATTTATACAGAGAGTATTTTTACAAGTATCATATAACTTAACCTTCACGGTGATGTCACAAGGCTGGTACCACATCCCCATTTTATAGAAATCAGCCCACAGAGAGGTGAAGAGCCGCACAAGAGGTAAAACTGCCTGCCATCCCAACCTGGACTACCGTGCCATTGCCCTACCAGGCCAAGCCTGAGCCTGGTTTCTAATCTTTCTCTGATAGGTCCCTCCTATTCTTGTTAGTCTAAGCTCTTAACTGGATACAGCCTAGTGTCATATAAGAGGAAAAGCCTCAGTTGAAGAGTTTTCCAGATGATATTACTGTGGGCATGACTGTGCGGGACTGTCTTGATTGTTAATTGGTTTCAGAGGATGCAGCTCACTGTGGGCAGTACCATCCCTTGGACATATGGTCCTGGACTATTTAAGAAAACAAGCAAATCTTGAGCCTGAGCAAGCGAGCAAGCCAGAAATCAGTGGTCCTCCATGGTTTCTGTTTTGAGGTCCTGCCCTGACTTCCACCAATGATGGACCTAGAAATGAATGGCAAGTAAATCCTTCCTCTCACTAAGTTGCATGTGATCTTGGTATTTGTCTCAGCAAAAGAGATGGAACTAGAATACCACCTTACTTTTCAAATTTCTACTCTTCTTTGGTATGGTTTGAATGTCTGGGCCTCAGTAATTGAGTGTTGAGGGCTTAATCCTCATAATCAAATGGTAATGGTACTTGGGGTGGGACCTTTGGGAGGTGACTGAGGCAGTAGGACTCTGTCCTCATGAGTAGATTAGTTCATTCACAAATCAGTTTGTGAGCTAATAGAGGACTGGGTTATTGAGGGAGTGGTTAGGGTAGCAAATCCATCTCTTTCTGGTTTGCTCTTTCTTACCACAGGATGCCCTGTACCACTCCCAGACTTTGTGGAAGGCCCTGCTATCAAGAAGTCCATACTGGTGATGGATTTCTTGGTGGTGGGGATGTGTGTGTGTGTGTGTGTGTGTGTGTGTACCACACCACACATATGGAGGTCAGAGGACAAGCTGCTAGAATCTGTTTTCCTTTTCCACCAAGTGAGTCCTGGGGATGAAATTCAGACCATCAGGTTTGACATCAATGACCCTTACCTGCTGAGCCATCTTAATGGCACCTTTTTCTGTTATTTATTTCTAGAACAATTACAGTTACACATCATTTAAAGATGGAGTTCTGCTTTGAGAATTCATCCTGAGGCCATTTCATCATGATATGAACATCAGAGAAGGCCATGACACCACTAGGTATAGATTGTAGAGTTTGTCCTTTATTAAAATGACTTTGTGTGGCACATAACTATATCTGTGTTAGTTCTAGCTATTAAAAGGCAATGGCCAAGCCAGCCAAATTTCTTTTTTCATATATTTTTATTGTTATTAAACTTTTTCATGCCAGCCAAATTTCTACAGATCAGAATGAACTTCAAACTGAGAGTTTCCATCTGATATTGCTTAAAGCTGGACAGCAGCAGCCACAGGACCACTGGCAACTATTGAGAATTTATGCTCTATGAGGTATTTAATATAGACACATTTTATCATTTTAATATGATGAGCTAGAAGAGAAAGGTGGATAGCTTCCATATATCACAATCCACCACCACCACCATCATCATCTTCACACCACCACCATCACCATCACCATCATCATCATCATTATCACCACCACCATCACCCTCATCATCACCGTCATCACTACCACCACCACCATCATCATCACCAACATCATCACCACCATAATCATCACCATCACCACCACCACCATCATCATCTTCACACCATCACCATCATCATCATCACCATCACCATCATTACCATCACCATCATCACCATCATCATCACCATCATTATCACCCTCATCATCACCATCATCACCATCATCATCATCACCATCGCCACCACCACCACCATCATCTTCACACCATCACCATCACCATCATCATCACCATCATCACCATCATCATCATCACCATCACCACAACCACCATCATCATCTTCACACCATCACCATCACCATCATCATCATCACCCTCATCATCACCCTCATCATCACCATCATCATCACCATCATCATCATCACCATCTCCACCACCACCACCATCATCTTCACACCATCACCATCACCATCATCATCACCATCATCACCATCAACACCACCACCATCATCATCTTCACACCATCACCATCATCATCACCATCATCACCATCATCATCACCACATCACCATCACCAACATCACCACCATCATCACCATCACCATCACCATCATCATCACCATCATCACCATCACCATCATCATCACCATCATCACCATCACCATCATCACCACTGTCATCATCATCACCATCATCACTATCACCATTACCATCATCACCACCACCATCACCATCACCATCATCATCATCACCACTATCATCATCATCTATTGCAGTGCTGGGATGTGACCCAGGGCCTTGTGTGTACCAGCCAAGCATTCCACCAGTGAGCAAGAGTCCAAGCCCTCAACACAGCATTATGACTCTAGGTTCTTTTCGGTGTATACATAGTCCAGGCTGAGAATAAAATTGCCAACCTGCCTGTGGGAACAAATGAGGACTCAGCAGGTTAGAGCATAATCTAAGTTCTCGTTCAGTTTTATTTTTGACCTGATTAATATGGAAGTCTGGATTTCTTTATTTCGTCTGACATTTCATGAATGTCTACTACATGCCCAGCATTTTGTTGAATAAGACAGACCTGGGTGATTTTTTATGGGAATGCCAGAAAGAAGAAACATTCTCTCATAACAACGAGGAAACCTGAGTATAAGACTTTACTCAGATGATAGCTATTCTGGGACTTGGGCCAAGCTATTAAACCTATCAGAGCCTCAGTTTCCTTGTGGTTTGCAAGAGAGAATTCACCTGCAGAATCTCAGCTCTCTATTAGAAGCATGATTTCTGGTTTCCCAGCATGCACTGGTTGGTACTGCAGGTGATGTTCTTCTCCTCCTTCCTGCCTCAGCGTGTCTTCTCTTCAGGGTAGAAAGGGTCCTGCTTCATGGAGCACATCCTGCTCCTTCCCACTGATGGTTGATTAGAGCTATTTTCAGACCTAATAGATCTAGCCAGCTAGGATCTATTTTAGGATTGACCTAATCTGAACCTGCCCCAAGTCTTCATCGTTGCATGTCAACCACTTTATCCACTGAGCTGTCTATCCAGTCCTCCAAAAGTAGTTTCTATGGAGGCAATGATTCACTAATAAGGCAAAGTAAACAGGAGAACATTGACTTGGGTTGGCTCCCTGAAACTCACACATAAAAGCTGGTCCTGGTGGGATGCACTTGTAATCCCAGTGGTAGGTAGGCAGACACAGGTGGATCCCTGGTGCTTGCCTGCCAGCCAGCCCATGTATTTGACAAGTTCCAGGCCAGTAAGAAACCCTTAAATAAAATAAAAATTAAAAAAACTCATTTTGGAAATGGGCTGTGATTCAATGAGTTGTAAAATCTCTTCTCTCTTTTTTTTCTTTCTTTCTTTTTTACAACTCATTTCTCAAGCCCAACAAATCTGATCCAGAAAAGATATCTTAAGAAAACACACACACACACACACACACACACATACACACACATGAACAAAAGGGGATGGGGCATAGATGGTTTTTGGATTGATTTGGTTCCCAGGAAATACCCAAAAGTTTTAAGTTAATTTAATCCCGTAGATATCCAGTAAGCACTTGATCACTCGTGCCTCTTGGCCACCAAGAGCTGGGTTCCAGTGCTCTCTCAGGCATAGACAAGTTCCTGACTGTTGGCAGGCTACAGTGCTCCCATGGCCTGCCCCTCTCTACAAGGGACTGGAATCATTTTGCTAATGACTCTTCCAGCACTAAACTAGGATGCTAATGAGCCCAGAGAAAGAAACCGCAAACTAGCTCCTGCAAAAATAAAAAAAAATTAAAAATGGAATGATTTTTGACAATTTCTGTTCTTTATTTGACCACAATTACTGGGAATTATTTAGAACATATTTCCATGTTGAGGTCTAATTACAGAATTTTCTAATTTTATTTTGCTGTTGTTGTTGTTGTTGCTATTTGAATTCAACTTGTTTTGTTCATCTCCTTGGTGGAAACTTTTAGTACTGAGTGGGGTTTTTTTTTTTTTTCTGTCTGAGTGTCTTTTAAAGAGAGATTTCAATGAAGTCCCTCTGCCTTGGTATGGAGCTCCCTGAAATTTACAAGAAAATAAAACGTCCAGTCACTTTGAATTTAGGTCAAACCAAATTTTAATATCCCAAAGAATTTAATCAGGAGACTGGAGTCTACATTACTGCTTTTAGATACCAGATTTGGCATGTGTTCTATTATGCTATGAAGGTCCTTACCCATCTCAGGACTAATGCAGTACATATTAACATTCAAAACTCAGGAAATCCCATCGGGGATTCCATTTAATTCTGTCTATCCTGGCATTTGCTACATAAAAAAAAAAAATCCATGTTTTGTGTGTTATACCATAGATCATAACAGATTTATTTCCCTAGTTCAGGGTGATTCAAGAATTACCAAATTGCTCAACACATTCTAAAAACAAGTAGGAAAACATCTCATTAATTTGGACCTTGCTAATTTAGAATTTATGCATCCTGAGGGAGCATAGTCAAATCTAAGCACATGCTAGTGTATAAGGCTGGTCCTGGTGGGATGTACTTTTATCTCCAGTTGTAGATAGACAGACACATTTGTAAAAAGATATTGCTGCCTGATGTGGCAGCACATGCCTTTAATCCCAGTACTCGGGAGGTAGTGGCAGGCAGATTTCTGTGAGTTCCAGGCCAGCCTGGGCTTGATAGCCACTTCTAGGTCAGCTGGAGCTACAGGGAGACCCTGTCTCAAAAACAAACAAACTAAATAAATAAATAAATAGCCTTAAAAAAAAAAAAGAAGAGGCTATTGCTGGGGTTGGAGAGATGGCTCGGTGGTTAAGAGTACTTGCTGTTTTGCCAGAGAATCTGGGGTCAGTTCCCATCAGTCTGGTAACTTCAACTCCTGTAGAGCCCATGCCCTCTTCTGACCTCCACAGGTCATGGGCTCCCATATACACCTGGCACACAGATCCATGCACATAAATAATTTTTTTAATAAAGAAAAGACATTGTTTGGGGCCTGGGAGATGGTTTAGTGGGTAAGAGTGCTTGCTGGGCAAACACAAAGACCTGACTTCGAATCCCTGGCACCCATGTAAAAGCCAAGCATGACTGAAGGCGCCTGTTACCCCAGCACTGTGGGGGGTGAGACAAGCAGGTCCTGGGAGCTGGGAGTCCAGCCACCCTAGGCAGTTTGATGAGCTTCCAGTTCTGTGAGAGACCCTATCTCAAGGCAAAAAGAAAGAGCGCAATAGAGGAGGACACTCCGCGGCGTCCTCCGGCCTCTGCATTCATACACATGAGCCTCCACTCCCACTCCCACACACTCACATACACAAGCAACAACAAAGAAGACATTGTTTTAAGCCTCTTGAGAATATCTTTTCAGGTGGCTGGAGAGATGGCTCAGCAGTTAAGAGTACTGGCTGGTCATGCAGAGGAGCTGGGTTCAATTCCTAGGACCCACACTGTTGCTAATAGCTGTCCATCACTCTAGTTCCAGGGCATCTGGTATTGTCTTCTGGCCTTTGTGGACATCACAGACACATGGCACATTTATACACTGTAGGCAAAACATTCATTTACATAAACTAATTTTTTTAAATTAAAAAAGAATTTTTTTTTAAAATTAAAAAACCAAAAGTAAAAAAAAAAAACATTTTTTTTTTAATTTTATTTATTTTTTATGTGTATGAATGTACTGTCTGCATGAGGTTTGTGCACCTGTGTCTTGCAATGCCGCGGAGGTCAGAAGAGGGTGTCAGATTCCCCTGGAACTGGAGTTCTCCTGGAATTGGAGTTACAGACGGTTCTCAGCCACCATGTGGGTGCTGAGGATCGAATCCAGGTCCTCTGTAAAAGCAGTCAGCACTCCTAACCACTAGGCTATCTCTCCAGCCCCAATAGTACCTTTTTCAATCCTAACTAAAGTACTTTTATCAATCCTAAATAAAGGATTGAAAGAGTAGATCCTGTTTGCATAGTATGTGTTGGGCCATTATTTGTGACACTGATTACGACTGAAGTTAGTTTCAAACGTGTTGTCACTGTAGCTTCTCCCTGTGGGTGCCCTGGCTCCACAGCTTAGTGGGAATTAATAATATCCCTGCTCTGTAATGCACCGCAGTGGGAGATGTGATGCTTTTGATGGTGATGCAACCTTGTTCCTATGACTCAGTCCTGGTAATGATGAAAGCATTTGTGGTGGGGGGAATATTAGAGGTGAATTTGGGCAAACACAGAAGGAAAGCATGTCATCAAAGAATTGATCCCAAACCAATTCTTCAAAGGTTCTCAGTTTAGCATGAAATGCAGCAAGTGTTCGCAAGCACGGCTCTTGGCTCGGTTCGTCTTGCTCACTACCCTGCTGTTTACTTTATGAAAAGAACATAGCTCTCTCCAGGCCTGTCTCAGCTCCTCATTAGGTGATCTTATGCTGACCCAGCGCTTTAACTTCACATAGCTGCTGAACTACTTGTTTAAGGTACATGGAAAACTGGCCTACAAAATTGCTCAATTCCCCCCAAGCCTTGTGCTCAACCTCAGGGAGTCATTTTTGTTCCAAAGCCTGTGCTCCACAGTAGTCCCATCTAGATTCAATTACTGCAGAGGGTCCAGAATGGATGTCTCCCGCCCTGTTTTTGAACCTGAGTCTTTTCTTGTTTCCTAACTTGTGCTTGCTGGTAAACCAAGTATAGCTGGGTATTTTGAGGAAAATTGCCTGAAAGCCCCCCCTCCTGTAACAGCCCCCCTACCCCCACCCCCACCCCAGCAGCCTGGGTTTTCTTCCAGCCAAATTCGGAGCCACAGGCCGCAGTAACCTGATTCTGGACTTGCTCACCATGGATCCAGGAAGCTGTTTTTCTTTCTGGTTTGTGATTTTTCAATAAGATCCCAAACAACCAAAGAAGTGGGGGGAAAAGGAAAGAACAAGCTAGAAGAGAGAAATCTTAACCTTCCCAAACCAGATGCCTATCATAGTGTTTCACACAGCGACCTCAAGGGAGGTCACCGGTACTTAGGAACTGGCGGTGGTGCTGTAGGGAGCACCGAAAGACATTTTTGGCCTGACAAACCAATTAGCCAATGACCATAGCCACTTCCTTGTTCCTTCCTAAATTTCTTAAACCTGTGTTTCTTGGACTCTAGTTCTTTCACCACATAGACCCAAGCGACAAACCATGAACCCCAAAGAGCCAGTGCTCCTTGACAACCCACTAGCATGTGTAGAAACTGTCCAAGGGCAATGTGGAGCCAATAAGCCAGACTACCAAATTTGGTAAAAGAAAAAAATTCCTGTTTGTACAAGCTAAGTAGTAGTTCCAGAAGGCAGGGATGGCATTTATTTATTTGTGAAATATTATGAGCTCTGTTACAGTTAAAAAGCAGCTGAATGGGAGGGATGCCTGGCATCAGGGGCAGGCTGGCTGGTTCCCAGAGAAATAGTAACTCAGTGGACTTACTGCTGTCAGCATGTCCAGGTCCTTAGCCAGGCAGACCGGCAGCTGGAGTCAGTCAGCCTTTAGCCAGAGATGAAGGTGGGTTTTCTCTGGACAGAGGTTTGATAACCAGATGGATACACCAGAGATTCCTTTATTAAGCGATGGAGGACTGAACTTCCACACAGCTAGTTATGTTCAGTCCTTCCATCTCTGTTTAGAAAAATATCTAGGAAGCCATCCCAAGAAGCCACATTGGCTACCAGGAGGTCACTGGCTCATCACACAGGAGTCCCAGGAATCAAACTCAGGTCATCAAGCTTGGTGGTAGTCTCCTTACCCAAGGAGCCATCTCACTGACCCAGGATTTATTTTTCAAGTGTGAAATTCAAAGCTATCACAGCAGAGAGGCCAGGGAGAAAGTTCAGTGCACATTTAAAGATAGTGCCGTGTGGATGAACTGACTGATGTTAGGTGGAGAATCTTGGAAAACAGCTCCTTCATTTTTTTCCACTTAAAACAACAGAAGTTAACAACAACAGCAAGAAATCCAAATTTTAGGTGGAACTCACTCTAGGTCACTTTAATTGATTTTCTAATTTAGAAATTAGAGTCTAATAAATGCAGCTAAGCTTCTGTCAGATTATTCATTGTGTGCTGACAATTACAGGTCTGGTGAGAGCTATTGTTATTTTGAACCTTTTTTTCCACCCCCATCCCTTTCCCTTGAAGCAGGAATGAGTTAAATTCTGGTTATTTGAATGTTATTGGGAGTTTGCAAGTACAAAGATTTACAAAATTTCATCATTTACAGCTTGGGAGCCTGTAACAATCATGTGGTTCCATCACTTCATTTTATAGATGAAGAAATCATGTGTAGAATTCATTTTCTTGGGCTGGTGAGATGGTTCTGTGGGTAAATGTGCTAGGGATTGGCAAGCCTTGTCAGGTTTAGTCCCCCAGATCTACATGGGACAGGTAGAATCAACTCCCACAAGTTGTGTGGAGGTCAGGGAACAACAATAAATAAATAAATAGGGGCTGGAGAGATGGCCTAGTGGTTAAGAGTGCCAGCTGCTCTTGCAGAGGACCTGGGTTCAATCCCCAGCATCCACATGGTGGCTGAGAACTGTCTTTAACTCCAGTTCCAGGGGAATCTGACGCCCTCTTCTGATCTCCACAGCATTGCATGACATGGGTACATAAACCTATATGCAGACAGTACATTCATACACATAAAAAATAAATAAATAAATTTTTTTAAAAGTTAAATAAATAAGTAAAATAAAATAAAATAATAAATAAATAAATAACAAAAATGTTAATTGCCTTGCTTAAGGGTTTCCAAACAATTTGTGGCCATATAAATCACACCTGATTATAGATCTGATGTCCTTCCCACTTAGTTGGAGTGAAATTAACAAACTGTGACACTCATGGTGGAAAGGACACAGGCATACCCTTATTTTCATCAGCTTTCCATGGCTGTGACAAAATACTTGAGGCAGATCAACTTAGAGAAGGAGGGATTTGTTTTGGCTCATGGTTTTAGAGGTGTCAGCCCATGGTTCCCTGGCTGTGTTGTCGCTGGGCTTATGGTACAAGTGCACGGTAGAGCAAAACTCTTCATGTCATAGCTGCCAGGAGGCAGAAGGAAAGCAGGAAGAGGGGCGCCCGCCATCACTGATCTACTCCTCCAACTAGGCCCCACAGCATCAAAAGCATTTTAACATAGGAATTTATAAATACGTGAGTGCCAGCTATGACCACCTCCAGCCTAAGGGCTGCATATACCCAGGTCTCGTCCTGGGGGGACATACCGACCCACGCAAACTCACTTATTTCCAAACAGGCTTGAGATGAGATTATGAAGCATTTTTTTTCCACTTTTATTGGTGTAAAGTTGTCTTTTGATAATTTCATAGAAGCACAAGTCTGACTATTCTTCCACACCCTCTCTCTTTTCCTGCTCACCCCGGTCAACATCCTGCCACCCCATTTTCTACCCATTTCCGAATTCATGACTTTGGGTTTTGTTTGTGATCTCTTCAGTTCTAAACCAGGACCAATCGTCTGTGTGAGCCATTAGATTGGAAACTACCCCTCACTGGAGTCCTGATTCAGCCGGAGTTCTGAAGCGTAGTACACAATGAGAAGGCAATGAATCCTCCTCTTCTGAATGTCTCAGAATATCATATACCCATATTTTGCAGCTTATTTTTGTGCATTTGGCTGGACATTGGTTCTTGGAGGGACTTGTGTACAGGGACGGGTTGCTTTGGCAACGTGGACAACAGGATCTAGTCCATATTGGTCAGAGCTCTTATGATCCAGTCAGTTCCCCAAAGCTCCCCCTCTGAACACTGGTGAATTGGAGACCAAGTCTTAACGCCATGGGCTTTTTTTTCAGAGGGAACATTTGATGTCTAATCCAATCATTTACTGTTTCTTATGTTGATCTGACCTAATTATTTAAATGTTCTCCAATTATCAGAACAACCGATGAAGAATGAGACCATTTTCGCCGGGGTATGTTGCGCCATGCCTTTTAATCCTAGCACTGGGAGGCAAGAGGCCAGGCGTGATCTTTGTGAGTTTCCAAGGCCCCAGCCTGGTCTACCGAGTGAGTTCCGGGACCGCTGGGGTTTACAGGGAGACCTTGTCTCTAAAAGACCAAAAAAAAAAAAAAAAAAAAAAAAAAAAAAAGAGACATTTTCCCCTATTTTATAAACCATGTCTTTCCACACTTAGGCAATGGATTGACTTTTCTAGGCCTCTCTTTCCAGGACTGAGAGAAATGAAGGCATGGAAGATCTATATTCAGTAACTTAATCTCATCTAGCCCAAACACAGCTTGTCTGTCTTGAGCAGAAGAGACAAAGACTGGATGCTGCTATAGGGATGGGTGGGTTTCAAGTAAAGCTGTCCCAAGAGATCTGCGGAGAGGGAAGCAGATGGAACCAGTTCCAAGTCTCAGGAGAGACACAGTGAGAAAATCCAACACAGAGGGCTGGTGAAGAGAAAGGAATGTGAAGGAAAAGCCTAGAAAGGCACCCAGAGTTAGGGGGTTATAAGATGTGGGAGCTGTGGACTGGCTATGCAAGGATGGGTCCCATGTAGGAAGCCCTGTGGGATGCCTTGTGGAAGCTGATGGGGGCCGAGGAGGAGAGGAGGAGACTTTCACAGTGCTCCCCATTCCTCCTGCCACCTCATTCCAGCCCCTCAACCAGCCAGGTTAAAGAGATGGCAGAATTCCGAGACTCTAACCCCATGCCCAGGACAGACACAGTTATGTCGAGACTGATGCTGATACAATTCAATTTTAAGAAATAATTAATAGGGACTGGAGAAATGGCTCATCAGTTAGAGTACTGGCTGCTCTTGCAGATGACCTGGGGTCAAGTCCCAGCACCCACATGGCACCCAATAGCTTTCCATAACTCTAGTTCCAGGGGATCTAATTGTTCTCTTCTGGTTTCTGTGGCATTGCCTCACAAAAGTGCACTTAACATACATGCAGGCAAAACACCCATCCCCATAAAATAAAATAAAAAAATAAAGGAGGAAATAAAAAGAAAAACCTAGTAAAATTAGGTTAAACAAAAAATGAATTTTGATATAATAGAATTTGTTGCCAACATGAATTCTTTACTGTGATTGAGAAAATAAATAATAATAGATTACCTAAGTTTTAAAACTTCACCAAATACCACGAATACCACAAAATTAAATTATCACTTGTTTCTGGCATAGTCTGTACTTTTTATTTTAGAGTTCTATTTCATTTTCGTCCTCATTGCCACTTCTTTAAGAATTATTTTAAGTAGTATTATCTTTTAATTTTATTTTTAAAGATTTATCTTATGTGTGTGTGAGCCTGCATGAGTTTAGGTATACTATGCACCTGGGGGACCCCAAAGACACCACATGTCCCCCTGGGACTGAAGTTGCATGTGGGTGCTGGGAGCCAGGCCCAGTACTTTTTGCCCTGGGCTATTTATCTAGCCCCCTTCATTTCAATTTATGTGCCGACACGTATGTATGTGTCCATGTGTGCAAGTTCCCAAGCCATCCTGAAGAAGACATCAGATCCTTGGGTGTCAGAGTTACAGGCCATTGGGAGCCAACCAACATGAGCGTGGGGAACCAAACTGCATTCCTCAAGAAGAGCAACAAATGCTCTGGACCACTGAGCCAGCTCTGTGGACTTTAAGTATCATATTCTATTGAAAGAGTGAAAAGGAGGATTCAGTCTTTCTTCTAGCATGAACAATCAGGATTCATGTTTTGTTTTTCCAGGATTCAGAAGCGATAGTTTGGATTAGGCATTGATGAACTAAACTTTTGTTTTAAACACGTGATGGACGAAAAGAGACATTCCACAGTCTATATTATGGTTTTATACATTATAACCTGCATCCAGTTCCATGATACTTGGCTTCTTAAGATATGGGTTATGACCCCTATCGTGGGAGTCGTGAGAAATTTGACAGTAATGAAAGGTATCTGAGCAGACAACCAAAAATAAATTCTAAATCAAGCTTTTAATGAATCTGTGTGCTCACCAAACTTGTTTCACGTGACTTCCCTGCAGCATTAGATCTGAAAACACAACATGTGAATTTTGCACTTTGCTCATAGGTACAACACACAAGACCAAACAGTGCTGGCTGAAACAGCTTGGCTCAGATTAAAGTCCATTTTATACTATGAACTGCAGTGATTTTATAATGTATACAATATTTTCCATTCTTATAAAAATACAATGATTTAATTACAGAAAACAAAGATGTATTATTTTCCCACCATTGCTTTTCAGCATGTGTCATCTTTGGGTTGTGTTGTATTAAAATGTTTTATTTTAGCCAGGCGTGATGGTGCACACCTTTAATCCTAGCACTTGAGAGGCAGAGGCAGGCGGATCTTTGTGAGTTCAAGGCCATCCTGGTCTACAGAGTGAATTCCAGGACAGCTGGGACTACAGGGAGATGCTGTCTTCAAAAGACCAAAAAATAAGTAAATAAATAAAATGTTTGATTTTAAACACTGCTGTCTGAGTTTATGATGTGTTTCAGTCAATGAATTTTGGCTTGGAATTGGACAGAATCTCCAACAAGTTCTAAAATGGCCTTAACCCTCCTTTTGTGATTTTTGTACCATATATGCATACAAAGCAGCATTCTCCACATGGGCAATGATAAAATTACAAATGCTGTTGAAGATGTTCTCCAACCTGCAATATTAAATACTCTGCCAAGAATTAATGCTTCATGTAAAAATAAGCAAACCCATCCGTCTATTATGCAAATTTGCTTTCATGGTTCATACACATGTATGCCAAAAGTATTGTTCTAAAGTTGCATTCTTTATGAGTTATTTTTTTTAATTTAATTTATTTTTGTATGTGTATGAGTGTACTGTCTGCATGTAGGTTTGTGCACCCATGTTGTGCAATGCTGCAGAGGTCAGAAGAGGGTGTCAGATTCCCCTGGAACTGGAGTTCTCCTGGAATTGGAGTTACAGATGGTTCTTAGCCGCCATGTGGGTGCTGGGGATCGAACCCGGGTCCTCTGCAAGAGCAGTTGGTGCTCTTAACCGCTAGGCTATCTCTCCAGCCCCATGAGTTATTATTAATAAATGCTTGATTTACATACCTACGATTCCTTTAGTCATGTAAACATTTCTTTGATGAAAAGAGGCCACGAGTGGAAAAAAGTTTTAAAAACCCTGCTCTGGACATGATGAAAGTGATTAAGACATTTGTTCTATACCTCTATGCCATGATGTGGTATGGCATATCCTCCCATGAGTGACAGGGATATCCCTGCCCATTCTTTCCCATCTCCACTGTAGAACTAATGGCAAAATGCCCTTATGCTTTTCAAGAAATCAGAGCCAAAGTATTCACACTCAGTTGTCCTTTATTCCCCAAATACTCACAGCCAGTCTAAGGTTGTCTGACAGGAAGGGATGTATGGTAGAAGAAAGAAAAGACACAAGCATTTGTGATTATGTCAAAACAGCATCTCTTGCTCTGTGTGCTCCATTTGAGCACTAGGGGCCCTCACAGGCAAGTGGTGGGCCAGGGAGGTGCTGACCATCAGTACCATTAGCTTGGAAGTAAATCCAGGTTGTAAACCTAGAAAGGCCAGACCTGCTGATAAAGCTGAATATTGTCTCTCCAACGAGATGGCTCACCTGGTGTCTGGACCAGGGAGCTGATCTCCAAGTTATAGCTAAGGGACATCAGCGGGATGGTCTCACCTCATCCTTAAAACAAGTCCATATGTGGCTGGCTTTGCCTGAGGAAGCAGGGAGGAAGATGAGAAACCAAGAGCAATAAACACGTGTAATGTATATCCAGGGATTGATTAGCATCATTGTGAAGAGGAGGCAGATGGCCTCTGGAATGCCAGAGAGTGTTACCAAAGGCCACCAATAAAGCAAATACGGGTCCCCCTGAGTCAAGCAAGACTCCACCGTCAGCACCAGCTACACCTCACCTGCCTGGAAATACTGTGCAGCAGAGGCAGCCATGTGCCTGTATATCCCAAATCTAATTGGCTATTGGCTCTCTCCTTGGAGGAATAACCCATGGCTGATGCCACAAGCTTACATCCTCTACAGGTTAGGAGATGTTATAAGCCACAGTAAGACCCTGTCATATTTAACAGGGGGGAAAATTGTAATTCATGGATTAACATATCCAAACATGTGTCTATGCTAAAGTAACCTACCATAACTATTAGTGCTGCTTAAATACCTATATATCTAATTGCTTGTTCTTCATTAGTAGGATCGAAAGGTTATTCCTGGACAAACTGTCAGCCCATGAAAGGAAACAGCCAGAATTGACCAGAGTCCAAGTCAACAGCTCCAGAGAGAGTGGACTGTTTTACCTCTCATCCACCTGTGCCCCTTTTCTAAGCCTAGGGAACAACCTGCGGAAGAGGGGGCGTGGTAGAATGTAAGGGCTGCGATTGGGGTGAATGGTGAAACTACAGCAATGTAGTCTGGACACTCATTTGATCAACTTGATTGAACAAACAACCTGTCACCCCCCACTGGATGGTGGGGCTGTAGGTGTTTGGGCACAACAGCCTGCAGATAGGTTTTGCATGAAGGATGCTTGTACTCATGGATTATCACTTATAGCTAAAAAATGAAAAAACAAAAACTGAGAGACAAGATTGCAGGACATGTACGCAGGAATGCATGATCTGGGATGGCTGGTGGGTGGGGGGAGGGGGAAGGGGAAATGGGATAAGACTGAACTGAATTGGAAAAGTGATATTCAATGCCACAAAGATCTCAATAAAATAAATTAAATTAAAAAGAGGAGACTAGCCCAATGGCAGTGTGGGAATTCTCTCTCTCTCTTCCTGCTCTCTCTCTCTCCTTCTCTTCTATCTCTTCTCTCTCTGTTCTCTCCTTCTCTCTCTTCTCTCTCTCTCTTTTCTCTCTTCTCACCACCACACACACACACACTGACAAATAACCATATAGGTCTGGGCACCATGGAATGAGGAGCTCTGACGTGAACCTGGCAAGGAGACTTTCTGATTGGTCAGGCACAAGCCCCTCAGGTCAAGACCTGACTAAGCCCCACACAGCTGACATGTATATACTCATGAAGTAGTGTCCCCTCCATATCTGAGCAGAACACAGGATGGCTCTGACACCTGTCAGAATAGATAGTCCTGAACAGGGACCCAGGGTTCTGGTGTAGAAGTTGGGGAGAGGCAGCATAGGAGGCCCATAGCACACCAAGCTAAGGATAGATCCTGCCACAACTCCTAAATGAATGGGAAACTTGTGCTCTGTGCAGGGTGAGCCCATGGACAAGTCGGTAAAAATTGTTTGCTTTCAGTCAAGGCTAGAACAGGTCCACTTTGTGGATATGAGTGACTCAACCTGTTCTTAAGATTTCCATCTAGGCAAGAGATCTGAATTTGGAGGGAAGATGACTAGTGTTCCTCTCCAGCCCCGATATTTAGGGGTGAGAAGGCCAGCTTGGAATGACCTCCACTCATTCAACACTCACTGAGCTCCCATGATGCACCATGAGCTCTTGGGGCTGGAGTAGAGCTTTAGTAGTTGAACTGTGTGTGTGCAGTGGGGAGGGGGGTTGCCCATCACCAAGATCCAGTATGTGCACTGCATAGAGACACATACTAGTGAATGGTCAAGGCTCTGGGACTCTCAGAGCCAAAATGACCTGGGTTTAAACCCATGAGAATGTAGGTGAGCCACTCAACCCTCTCTTGGCTGGCGTAGTGCCTCTGCCTTGCAAAATGAAAATAACAAGATGTACTCACAGAGAAAGCCTAGGAATTAAAGTGGATGGCCTACATGTGTTAACTAAGCGTGTTCACCACCTTCTGTCCCCAGGTTGATGATCTCCCAATAGTGACACTACAGCTTATGGCTGGGAGCCACACTAGGTCACAGAGAATTGGAGAGAGGGTAACTCAGCCTTCAGAAGACATGGGCAGGGGCAGCCTGTCAGTCCAGGAGCAACAGGGCAAGCTGACCATAGCCAAGAGGCTCCAGCAGCCTGGGCCTCTGCAGGGGACAGTGGTAAGGACCAGGAGGGTCACAGAGAGCTGGGCACGTAGGCATGTAGATGGCACACAGGCATGCAGATGGCACACAGGCATGCAGATGGCGCACAGGCATGCAGATGGCACACAGGCATGCAGATAGCGCACAGGCATGCAGATGGCGCACAGGCATGCAGATGGCGCACAGGCATGCAGTGGCGCACAGGCATGCAGATGGCACGCAGGCATGCAGATGGCACGCAGGCATGCAGATGGCGCTTTCAAGAGGATCAAGAAAACTGGGGGAGGCAGAGGTTCCCATAGTCACAAATGGGGCCACAGCTAGAGAGGTGGGCTTTGCTGCAATGTGTTCCTCCCTCCAGGCTGGAGGCAGGGGCAGCAATATTATAGAGCCAGGTGAGGAGGTGACACCAGGTGGGTCCTGCAGGTTGAACAGAAGATTGCAGGTAGAGAATCCAACAGTTCTAAAAGCCAGCACAGTCATGAATGGAAAGAAAGAAGGAAGGAAATGGGAATGAATTAGGAAGTTACATGGAAACTAAACTGTAGAAAGCTTCCTATGTTTAATTTTCCAAGCTTGGGAGACCCAGCAGAATTATAGAGACCAGAACTGCAAAGCAGTTAGGACAATCAGGTGCACATTTCCTAACCTTTCCCTCCGGCAGTGTGGACAGTAGATTATGTAGTTATGAGGAGCGGGGTGGCACGTGGAGGCTAATTAGAAAAGGTCGGGGCCGGGCACAGGGACACATGCCTTTGATCCCAGCCCTCGGAAGGCAGAGGCAGTGGTATCTCTATGAGATGGAGGCCAGCCTGGTCTCCATAGTGAGTCTAGGTCAGCTGGGGCTACAGGCAGATGCTGTCTCAAACAAGACCCAAGGGAAAAAAAAGGAAAAGAAAAAGTCACTCATGTATGGAGAGTGCAGATTAGCACAGAGGGAGCAGTTTTCTTCTTTCCCTGGAAGCCTCTGACCTCTCTTCCCCTCTGGTCAGGGTGCTCCAATGGCTTCTCACTGGAAGCCTCCTGTCGGGGACCCCTGGTCTTACTGAGTCCTCATTTCAAGGACAGACAGACCAGATTACAATGTAGGCTTTCCAATAGTTCAGAACAAAGCCACCCCAGCAACTGCTCTTCAGAGAATAAAGGAACAGTCCGGTTACGGAGAAAGCAATGAACTGCGAACACATTTCCAGTCTCTTCAGCATTAAAGTAAGCACCCGGCCCTAAGCCAGGAAATGATGGAAGGCCTGGGAAAGAGTCTGAGATGTACAGAGTTGCTGCTTTCAACCCAGGTTGGCTCTCTTTATCAAAATGATTGATCTCTTACATCGGAAACTAAAAGAAATGATAGACAACGATCTATGTCAGAAGGACATTGGGGTTAGGCAGGGAGACGTCTGCTTTTGTTACATGCATGGATCCTGAAGTTTCTTTCATCCATGAGCCCCTCAGAGCCTGCCCTCCCCGTGTGGCCGGTCTCTCTGCTGAGTTCTCCTGTCTCCACATACCAGGGTCACCATCCAGGATCAAGGACAAGGCTGGCCACAGGACACATGGAATCCTCTATAATGGATCATATCCTCACAAAGACTTGAAAGGAACACGTTTTCCATATTGGCCCATGCCTGAGGCTCAGCGAGTTCAGAATCACCCCCAAGGCTGTGATGGTACACATTGGAGCAAACTACATAAAGTCAGTGTGGTGCCTGCCGTCAAGCTGCATCACCGCGGGGCCTGCCTACACTTTTGTAGCACTGTAGCCCTTCCTCAGTCAGACCCTAAGAGCCTGCAATGTTTTCTTGTTTCATCCGTGACTGACCTGGCTCCTTACCTTTAGCTCATAGAAGAGGTTCAGTGTTTTGTTACTTTCCACAACACCAGATGCATCGCCAAATCCAAATACTTGGAGAGGGAGGCAAGGCTGAGCTCTCCCAACTCCCTGGTTTCTGTTTCCATGTTTTGAATCCATAAATTTAGTTGTAGGGAGGGAGGCAGCAGAATCTTCTGGGTTCTGAGAAACCCAGGCCGTGTCTTCCTGTTCCTCATCCCAGTAGTACTGTAGGGGGTAGGGTAGCTGTCTCTTTTACTACTATTTATTTAATCATGCTATGTGTTCCAGTCATACTGTGGCATTCTTTTTATTCCTTTCTTTTTCCTCTAAAGTCAATGTGACCAACAGGCACATAGCATGGATTCCCTGCTATGTACTGTTCTAGACAGAATCGCTTAGACCCCATCAGAAATGCAACCAGGATGGACTTTCTGGCCTAGGAATCCAAACTCGATGATTCTGAGTGGACCCAACACTGCCCCAAGGTCTGCCCTTGTAGTCCTTTGTTTGATCCTCACATCCTATGTGTTGCTTTCAGATTTTCAAAACAACCCTACAGACAAAACCCAGGAAGCCTGGATGGTTCTCCATGTCTGAGGCTAAGGGCAGCAGCCCCATCCTGCAGTGCTCTTCATGGCTGGACTCAGGCGAGTGAGTGCAACGGGTAACACATACCTTAGGAAGGGCAACCCCTGTGCTGGGGAATGGGTTTAAGCTGTAATGTGCTTGCTATGCCAACACAAGGACCTGAGTTAAGATCCTCCATAACCACATAAAAGCCAAGCTCTGTGGTGCATGTCTGTAAGGCCAGAACTAGAGGAGCAGATAGGCAGACCTCTGAGCTTGCTGCCTAGCCCAGCTACCCAAATATGCAAGCTTCCGGTTCAGTGAGAAACCCTGCATCAAAAAAATAATACTAATGTAGAAAGTGATGGAGAAAGACTCCTGATGTCAACCTCTCACCTTCATACATGTGCACACACATATACATGCTCTCTCTCTCTCTCTCTCTCTCTCTCTCTCTCTCTCTCTCTCTCTCTCTCTCTCTCTCTCTCACACACACACACACACACACACACACACACACACACAATAGGAAAGGTAAACAAACCCAAATGGAATACCTTACAGAAAGATGGGGAGAGATGGATAAAGGACAGGGAAGCTCATATATGCTGCTGCCCCATGACAGCATCCAGATCAGAACTCTTCTGGGCCCTTCAAGGCTCAAGAAACTGAAGGACAGACACTCTCACCCTCCATGTCCTTCGACCCCAGTGGCCAGTCCACAGAAGGTACTGCCTTCAGGTCAATGAAACATGAAATGAGATTTTTAAATATAGTTTTCAGTAACCACAAAAATAACCACAAGAAGAACTGAAGATAATGTGAGGGTTTAGAGAGATGGCTCAGTGGTTAAAAGCACTGGCTGTTCTTGCAGAGGACCCAGGTTCGATTCCCAGCACTCACATGGCAGCTAACAAACATCTATAATTCTAGTTCCTGGGGCTTAGTTGTCCTCTTTTGACCTCTGCAGGCAATACACACGTGACACATAAAATAAAAATAATAAACAAAATATTAATATGAGGAAGACAGGTCTCTGTGATATTGAGGCCAGCCTGGTCTACATAGTGAGTTCTAGGCATTTCATGACCTAACAAGGTAGAGAAGAAGTTCAAAATACCTGCAAGGGTTGAGGAAATGACACGGTTGGTAAGACACTTGCTAGATTTGGATCCTACACAAAAGCACACAGGCTTGGTGGCATGCTCCTCTAGTCCCAGCGCTGGAAAGGCAGAGACAGGAGTTTGGGGGTGCTCACTGGTCACCCAGCCTAGCAGAATCAGTATGCTCCAAGTTCAGTGTCAAAGAACACTATAGAAAGTAAGTGAGGATTACATCTGATGCCAACCTCTGGCCCACATACACACGTGTACATACATGTATCTGTGCACATTCATACCAGAAAATAAATCTACAAGAAGACATGTGTTCATTGACACACCCAACCAAGAGTCCCAGCAGTGAGTGTGTGTGGCATTAGAGGTGCTAGGGAGGGTTTTGACTTCATCCCTGAGAGACCACTTTTCCACCCACCACACCAAGATGTGACCCTTGGAATCAATCAATCACTACTTTGGACCTTGAAGAGTTTCGGTATTTTCTGGTTTGTTATGAAAGTGCAGTGACCCCAGCCACAACTACCTCACAAAGGTGGTTGTCCCAATTCAAGAACATAATCTTGAGTTCAGACTATGGGGGAAATGGAGAAGAGAAGAAAATGGAAGGAAGCAGAGGAAGGAAGGGGAAGCCACCAGAGATGGTTGCTGTAACTCCCCAGTGCTGTCTCACATGCTCAGAACTCCCTCCTACAGACTCAATGGTTAGCAAAGAACACCCCATGAATCAGTCCCAAGTGATGTGCTAGGTGGGCCCTATGCCAATGCCTTGCAGGCAGTAATGAATGCAATCCTCCAACAAACTATCAGGTTTCATTTGACAGATGGAAAAACTGAGGCACCAAGATTCAAAGTATCATACAGCTTGAGACAGCCTGGAAGTGAGGGCAGGTGTCTTGACTAATACTGGGCTTCGAAACCCCAGGGTAGAAACACCTTTCCCATGTGATCTCTCTCTCTCTCTCTCTCTCTCTCTCTCTCTCTCTCTCTCTCTCTCACACACACACACACACACACACACACACACACACGCAAGGTTGGGAGAGCCTTCAGGAAACTCCTGCTTTCAAGGGATCCTTGGTACCAAGTTCTGCCTCTTAGAGCCATGAGCAATGAGAATTAGTGTGGTTCCACAGAAGACACCTTATCTGATACTGACATAGCAGACATAGCTTCTGTCTCCCTGGAGGAAAGAACTAGATCAGAAAAGTGGGGTTTATAAGAGATGGTGTTTCCACACAAGCAGAATACTCAGAAAACACACTATATGGCAGGTGGTGAACTCCCTGCCAGGGGACGTGTTCCAGCTCTGGCAGCTGCAGTCTGAAACGGGCAGGTGGTCTCTGCTCTGGGGATGAGATTGGGAAAGATGATAACCCAGGTCCTCCCAGCCCTACCTCTCTTCAGATACAGGACAACTCAAACCCAGTTCAGCCTCTTAAGAGTATACAGTGTACTTCTTGGATCTTCACAGAGTTTTTGGGAGGAGTTTAATAGTGGACAGAGGGGATTCGTTCCTCTCATCTCCTGAGTACATCCATCCCGACCTGCCTCCGGCAGGTCCCTTTCTCATCTCTGTCTGCCGCTAAAGAGTATTATTAGAGTTCAGGCTTCTTTTTTTAAGAAGCAGAGCTATGATGGGTTCTACATCTTCGTTTCTGCAGAGGAAATGCTATGTGTTACCGTAAATAATAATTTATAAGTCAGTGGTCTTCTTAAATGTCTCCGATGCTCTTTCTCACTTCCCTCCAGACTCTCGTAATTACTAGTGCTTTGCACCCAGCCACAAGAAGCCTATTTCTCTGTCCAGGAAATGGCAGCTGCTGGGACTCTCTTCTCTGCAGGGGATGCCTGAGCAGCCAGCTAAGCGTGGAACCTGCCCAGAGCTGGTGTCTGGGCGACCAAGCGCTTGCATAGAAACCAGCCAAGTGTACCCCAAAGCCCTTCAGCTGCAGGTGCTGGTATCCAGGATCTAAAGCAGTCTCTAGTACCAGCTGTGTGACCCAAGGCCAGCCACAGAGGACTCCTGGGCCCCTGTTCATTCATCTGTGAAGCTGAGAACACAACACTCCTAATGACTAATAAATGATAGTGTCATATTTGTTTTATTCAACATTTTATTTCTGGGCCATTGGTAAGGACCAGTCACGGTTGCAGATCCTGAGGGCACAGTGGTAAACAAAGCAGGCACAAGTCTCTCTCTCCCTAGACTTCCACTGTGGGGAGTGAATCAACCATAAATGATCCCAACCACTAGATTTCTCAGGTGTTGGTGAAAAAATAAAGCAGGCAAAAGGAGAAGGATGAGAGCAGGCCACCTTTTCCAGACGGTGCCCCGGGGACACAGATCCAAAGGGAGCAAGGGAGAGAGCCGAGAGAATGTTTAGGGAAAGAGCATTTTGGACAGTGGGAATGGCAAGTGCGAAGGTCCTGAGGTGAGGCTGAGCTTCGCACATTCAAAGTATAGGAATGCTGGAACATTGGACAGTGTCACTCGGAGAAGCACAGCAACTCTGAGGGAGGCAGGACCAGCAATATAGAACCCCATTGGGGCTTTTGATTTGATTTGATTTGATTTTTTGTCTTTTCAAGACAGGGTGTCCCTGTAGCCCCAGCTATCCTGAAACTCACTCTGTAAACCAGGCTGGCTTGAACTCACAAAGATCCACGTGCCTCTGCCTCCCAAGTGCTGGGGGCTTTTGATTTTAACCCTCAGTGAGATAGGAGTCCATGAAGAGCTTTGAGTGGGGAAGTGATATTATCTGACTCGGGTTTTGTAAGACTCTCCCAAGCAGCTACGTTTACAAAAATGTCTAAAGAAATAGCATTACCCAGTAATAAAAAGCACCAAGTGCAATGTGAAAGTGAGGTATGGTAAAAGCTCAGCCTTCTAGATGCTTCTTTCTGGGAACAGGTTGTTCGGGAGACGAGTAATGGTTGGCTAAATACTGCCTCTCTTTCTTTGGCCATTTCTTCATGGATTGGTCAAGTTTACTTCCCCATCGGGTGAATCTGGTTTGGCTCAGAAACAGCATATCAGATAAAGCTCTAGTGGGGCAGATGCTGCGCCAGATCTCGGCTGGCCTCTCGGGGCCCTGCAGCCTCCCCTTCTTCCCTTTGGGAGCACTCACTCTTGGGACATTTCCTCTCTGAATCCAGCAGCCATGTGGTAAGAATTGTCAAGTCACATGGAAAGGCTTCATGTAGGCACTCCGGGTGGCAGCCCACATGGGTTCCGAGACAACAGCCACTCTCTACTGCCAGCCATGTGAGGGAACCATCTCCAGATGTTCCAGCCCAGCTGAGCGCCCATGACTGTGGCCAGCCAACATCCTCAGGGGCAGAAGAACCTTCCAGCTGAGCCCAGTTATCCCACAGTACCACGGGATGCAATAAAATGGTTGTGGCTTTCAGCCTTTATATTTTGGGTTGCTTTCTTATGCAGCAATGAGTAACCAAAGCTTTAGTTTTTTGTTTATTTTGTTTTGTTGTTTTTTTTAAGAGAACCAGGAGTCCACTCAGTTAGGTATCAGAAACTCGAAAGAGAAAACTATTCACCCTTTTGAATGAAAGACTTTCTGCAATAGAATACACATTTTCCTTTCTTCTTACACAGAGCTTGTCCACAGTGATTAACCCTTTCTTAGTGATCTCAGTCTACCTATGTGGACACCAATGTGTGTCTATTGAAAATTAGCTCTTTGTACTCAGGAGTCTTATGCTGTCTTCTTCCTCAGGCATTTTAAGAAGAAAAATTCCCCATCTATTTAGCTATTTTTCTTTCTTTTTTTTCCCCATTATGCCAATTTTCCTGGTCACACCATTACCTATGTTTTCTATATGAATAATCTAAGGTTTAAAGGTATTAGGTAAACTTCTCAAAATCCCACAATAAATAAGGTTAAGAAACTATATAGCAATCTCGTTCTCATTTTGAGAAATATTATCTGCCATTAATTATCCAGAGAAGTTCTCTTGCTTCTGAACTCACAATGATGTTCAGTTAATACATTTTTACAAAAAGTGCACTCACTATGTGTATCTGCAAATATAACCTAGAAATAGAATGGGGCTGGAGAGTTAGCTCAGGGGTTAAGAGCTCTGGTCATTGCTCTTGCAGAGAACCCAGGTTCGATTCCCAACATAAAAGCCTAACAACTGTCTGTAATTCCAGTTCCAGGGGAATCTAAGGCCCTCTTCTCACCTCCTGGGGTATTGCACAACATGGGCATACTTACACACATGCAGGCAATACAATCATACACATAAAATAAAATATTCTTTAAAAGAAGAAAACACATAATTGTCCATTGGATTCCACAGAACATACTGGAGGTTCTGAGAGAGAAAGAACCTTGTGGGCCAGAGAAGCCGTGGGTGGGGAGACTCTAGGAAAGGAGTGAGGTTTGGGTTGGGTATTGAAGGGAGAAAAATGAATCCTTCTGAGGGTGTGTGGAACTCAGGGAATGGATCCTGGAGAGGGGAGATGAAAACACAGGCTACAGGAACTGGAGATCAGTCTGCAGTAGAAGACCAGAACTTACCCCGTCTCTGCAGGGATTGTGTGAGGGGAAGGCATTCTTTAATTCCATTAGATCGTTGTGAATGACAATTCCAATTCTTCAACAACCTTA
Organism: Rhizomys pruinosus; assembly: GCA_009823505.1. Taxonomy (NCBI): domain Eukaryota; kingdom Metazoa; phylum Chordata; class Mammalia; order Rodentia; family Spalacidae; genus Rhizomys; species Rhizomys pruinosus. The sequence continues at coordinate 759,332 of VZQC01001715.1, read as the reverse complement.
TTCTCAAAGGCTTGTGAATACATTTAAAAATCAGAGACAAACAAAATCAGCAGTGATCTCCATCACACTCAAATCCTGCTGTCTATGACAGAAGCAATTGACCCAGTCATGGGGTGGTTTTGAAAATATTCATCCTTCTCTTTGTAGAATTTCCCTGAAAATTCCTAATTTGTATTTGTCTTCAAAAGACCCCTCCTTGTGGAGAGGTGGTGTGCGTGTGTGTGTGTGTGTGTGTGTGTGTGTGTGTGTGTGTGTGCTATTTGTGTGTATTTCACTAACACTCCAGAAAACTGGAAAATATAGGACACTGTCCTTCACCTTGATGTGAATGATGCAAGAAGGACCAAATTTATTGTACCCACACAGCCACTCGATTAGTATGGAAGTATTGAAAAGTCAGAGACTACTGTACGATGACTGACTACCCTACTTTCTGTGCTGAATAACGTTCCTCAGAGGCAGTGATAAATCTTATTTAGTAGAGAACTGATATACCATGTGGATCCTAAAGCAAAAGAAATCCTTATCTATGAGGTGACTCTCCCCCAAATGTAGAAACTTACACAATGGAAAAGAAAAATAAGCCACTCTCTAAGAGAAGCAGAGACTTGAAAACAAAGACAGAGACACAGAGACACAGAGACACAGAGACACAGAGAAACTGAACCCCTCCAGGAAGATCCCCTCTTACACTTTAACTTCCTGAGTAACTTCATACTAGAGAAAAATACTTATTTTATTTATTTTTTATTGCTTTTATTTTATGTGTGTGTTTTGTCAACATGCATGTAAGTGTACGTGTATTACACAGTGCTGGAGGAGGCTAGAAGAGGGTGTCAGATCCCCTGGAACTGGAGTTAAGGATGATTGTTAGCCACTACATGGGTGCTGGGTTCTGAACCTGGATCCTCTGTAAGAACAGCCAATGCTCTTAACCCCTGAGCCATTCTCCAGCCCCAGAAAAACACTTCTTAAGTACAGTTTTGAATTGTTCTCTTTAGGACTGGAAAGGCGGTTCAGTGATTAAGAGCACTGGCTGCTCTATCAGAGGACCTGGGTCTGGTTCCCAGGCTCCACGTGCAAGCTCATAACCACCTGTAGTTCTAGTTCCAGGGGATCTAATGCACTCTTCCAGTCTCCAAAGGCACCAATCACATATGTGGTGTATATGCATACATAGAGGCAAAACATTCATACATGTTTAAAATTTTTATTTATTTTTATTTTATATGTATGAATGTCTTGCCTGCATGTTTGCAAGTGCACCCATGTTGTGCAGTGCCTGCATTGGAGTCACTGTAACTGCAGTTATGGACTGTTGTTAACTGCCATGTGGATGTTGGGAACCTGAACCTTGATCCTCTGGGAGAACAATCAGTGCTCTTAACCACAGAGCCATCTCTCCAGTACTCATACACATTTTTAAATTTTAAATTGTTTTCTTTTATGGCAAAAAGTGTTAGGTGTCTGCCTTGTGCTGCCCTTCTGTTGTCCAAAATTATGTTTAGGATATGGCTGTTCCATAGGGCTCTCTTCTCCAAGCTCGCCCTTGGAGAGCAGGGCCAGATAGAGTACCATGTGGATGGAATCTCGAGGGGCCTGGACCGTCTAGGGCATGGAATTTCAGTTACTTGTTGCTTTACTCTGATGGAATACCTAAAAAAAGCTACTTAAGAATGGATATATTTTGGCACACGCTTGGTTTGAGGGTACAGTCCACCAAGGTTTGAGGTTACATTCTACCATGGTTTGAGGGTACAGTTCACTATAGTTTGGGGGTACATTCCACCATGGTTTGAGGGTACAGTCCACCATGGTTTGGGGGTACATTCCACCATGGATTGAGGGTACAATCCACCATGGATTGGGGGTACAGTCCACCATGGTTTGAGGGTACAGTCCACCCTGGAAGGGGCAGCAGGGTGATACTAGTCACATTGTATTCACAGTCAGGAAGCTTTTTCCTCTCCACTGAGTCTGGAACCCAGCCTCTCCAATGATGCCACCACATTTAGAATGGCTCTCCTCAGCTCAGTTAGACTCCCCTCACAGACATGCCAAGGGTCTGGTCTTCTAGGCAATACTAGATCCCGTCAAACTGACAAGCAATAGTAACCATTAGTCATAGGGAATACATTGTATTGCTAATAATATTTCAGTAATTGGCATAAAAATAACCTACACAAACATTAGTAACATCATTTATAGTATTTGCTTTCATTTTATATCAGCACAAAGTGACTTTGGCACCTAGCGCTGTCTTGATTTAGAACTGAAAACTCAGATTCATAGGTTACCCAAATCTGGAAAGTAGTCGTAACTCGCAGCTCAATGGGTGCTCTGAGGGAGAGCTGCTGCACCATTCCCAGCTCAGCTTGGCTTTGCTTTGCTTTGCTCCTTGCTGCTGCCTCCAAGGTGGTTGTCAGCTTCATCACCTTTAGGGGGCTGCGCTGTCATACTTCTGGCATTTCACACTTGAATAGGCAAAAGACAGAGAAGTCTCAATGCCTGTGGTTTGATGCTTATTCTAAATCGAAGTGCTCATGGGAAGATAAAGAATAGTGCCGAAGAACGTCCAGAGGTTAGGACCATTGGCCAAATCTCTGAGCACAGCACTCTCCCCTCTTGTTAGAGCAAGAAACACTCTCTTAGGATTACCCAGAGCCACTCCACTCCTTCTAGCCGCTCCGTACAGCCTCAACCTATCAATAACTGTTTCCAGCAGTGTTTCTCTACCTTGGTTTCTATTAGGACATCCCTAATGAACCGTTCTAGAAACTCCATCTCCTCAGGAAAATGGAATGACCGCGAGCCATGGCAGCAAGCCACTGTGCCATCTTAGATTTTTTTTTTTTTTAATGTGTATGAATGTACTGTCTGCATGTAGGTCTGCACACCGTGTTGTGCAATGCCTCAGAGGTCAGAAGAGGGTGTCGGATTCCCCTGGAACTGGAGTTAAAGACGGTTCTCAGCCGCCATGTGGGTGCTGGGGATCGAACCTGGGTCCTCTGCAAGAGCAGTTGGCACTCTTAACTGCTAGGCCATCTCTCCAGCCCCCATCTTAGGTTTTCTTTCTCCTCTTTGGACCAAAAATCAATTCTCATCTCTTGGGGACTTTGGGATCCCATTGACGGTGTATGATCCAGGCCATTTTCTCTTCTTTCTTTTGTAATCTGAGGGAATGACCTAACCCTTATTCTCCAGAGCAGCATGAAGTAGGCTTTATGCCCTCAGCCACCCACAGAAGTGACAGAAACCAGAGGCCCTGAGCTAATTTCAGTATAAATCACTAAGGGCGATTTGAAGACCTTCCTCATTTCAGGCCTTTAGGAGTTTATTCAACTGGGTTTCAATTCAGCAGCCACCATCAGCAGGGGCTCTGCGTACAGAAACATTGGCTAAGCCATGCAGCTGGTGTGGAAATATAGTCAGTAGGCATTCACCACACATTTATGGCTTGAAGAATAATTTTTGCTAGAAGAAAAATAAAACACTGTTTATAATGAAACACAAGACTGAATGGAACAAATTCCTCAAGAAAAAAAAAAAGAAAGAAAGAAATGGTTTCCTTCAATCACTTCTATTGAAAAACCATTTGGCGGGATTTAAATAGCCAATCCTACTCAAGATAAGGTTTCAGTTTCTTTAACAAGGGAAAGAATTTGAAGCTGAAAATCCAACTGTTACTTGGTTGTTTTAATGGAAATCCCCATGACCTACTCATAAGTTAAGTCACAGAAAGGTAAAAACGCTAAGCAAGGAATTGGCTGGGAAAGCCACTGCATCTCAGGTTAGCGCCTGATGATGTTATTTTAATGTTTCTGATGTGAGCAGAGGGAGAAAATTAAGCACGTGGCACCCCCCTTCATTTAGCAAATATTAAGTGCTGCTATGTGCCAGGTACCCTGAGAGGGGAGAAAAGGGAAAAGTCCATTAGAGAAAGATTTGAGACTTCTCAGATTCATAGCAAGCCTGGACTTACACTTTACACACTGGAAAATTATTTCAGGAGGAGCAGGAGGTTGGGATGTTAGCTAGATCTGCCTCTGGTTTAGCTCTGTGGGACACTGTCGGTCACCTAGTGGCTCTAGGACTTGATGTTTCCATTTGTAAATTTGAGAGCTAGGGGTCTAAGAGATGGCTAGGAGGTTAGAGTGTGTGCTGTCCCTGCAGAAACCAGAGGTCGGGTCCCAGCATGTCTGGCGTCCACAATTACAACTCCAACTCCATGGGATCGAAGCCCTCTTCTGGTCTCTGTGATCACCTGCACTCGTGTGTGTGTGTGTGTGTGTGTGTGTGTGTGTGTGTGTGTGTCGCACATGCATGAGCACAGACAGACAGACAGACACACACAAACACTTTAAAAAATAATTCTAGAAAATGGTTGTCAGCGACTGTTGTCATCTGAGGAGTTTTAAAGAAATGCTGATGTCCCATCCGAGACCTATTAATTATTCATTCAAAATCCCTGGAAACGCAGCCCAGCAGTTACTTTTTTTTGGGGGGGGGGTCTTTTTGAGACAGGGTCTCCCTGTAGCCCCAGCTGACCTGGAACTCACTCTGTACACCAGGCTGGCCTTGAACTCACAAAGATCCGCTTGCCTCTGCCTCCCAAGTACTAGGATTAAAGGCATGAGCCACCACGCCCAGCTCAGCAGTTACTTTTTGAAAGTTCCTGCCAGTGATTCTTTCACTTCTGTCTCCTTTGATAAAGACTAAAGACAAAACCCTAGAGAGGCTTCCATCTACAAACAAGATAGCAGCACTCGCTCCTGACCACTAGGGAAATGCTCACTGTAAAGAGGAAGGTGAGGTCTTGTCTCTAGCATTTCCACTTCCTATTCTAGCATATTCATGTCTTCCTTCCTCCTTTCCCCTTTACCATCTGTTTCCTGATTCCCTTTCTGTCTTGACTCACTGGCTATGGTCTAGTGCCTACTAGACTTTTCTTCGGCTTTTGGTAAACATATGGTAGCAGCATTCAAAATCCTGTAAAACAACACCTTCTCTCACTATGTGTAAGAGTTGACCCCCAGTGGGAGACCAGATACTGCCCCGGGGTTTAAATAAAAATACTAAGAAATGTGGAACAGACTGAAAAATCTTCTGGTCAGGGCCTGCTGACCACTGCCAGCTCCAGACACGCTGGGACACCGCTTACCCGGTATCTCCTGGATATGGCTCTTCCTCTCTTAAATAATAGGCATTTATATTAAACCAAAATGGTCTTTTAAAGATTTCCATACATTTTCATGGCTTCATCTGCCTAAAGACACAGACACTGAGACTTCAAATTTCCTGTGTAGTGACCCAAACATGGATGGTATTTGCACCCTCTGCTCTTGTCCTTCTTATAGATGAAGTGTATCTTCCATTCTGAAATTAACAATATTCATTGTGCCACATATTATCTAATAATGCCATTCTTCAGTGTCTTTCCTTTGGCACTCAACCCAAAAACCCTTTGGGGGAAGAACTCTGATTCAGCATCATGTTCACGAAGACTTGCACTGCATCAAGAGCCAGGGAACCCCACAGCCTAGCCTCTGTGACAAGCACTGGACAAAATGCAGCCCTCCCTGCCCTTTCACGTATGCCATAAAGTTGTTGCCTGGGTGATGATGTGGTGCCTTATGACACCTTTATAAAGAGCTTCTTCTTGGGATCTGGAGCAATGGCTCAGTGGTTCCAAGCACTTTCTGCTCTTCCTAAGACCAGAATTTCGTTCTCAGCAGCTGTGCCTGGCAGCTCACAATTGCCTGTAACTGTAGCTCCAGGAGATCCGATGTCTTCTTCTGGCCTCTGTGAATACCCCACACATGTCACATAGACATAGGCACATAAATAAACAGATATTTTACAAAAGAAAGAGAGATGGCTCAGGGTTAAGAGCACTGACTGCTTTTGCAGAGAGACCTGGGTTGGGTTCCAGCACCTATAAAGTTGCTAACAACCATCTATAACTCCGGTTGCAAAGGATCTGATATCCTCTCTGGCTTCCTCAGGCATTGAATGCACAGGTGCATTTACCCACCTGTAGGTAGAACACTCATACATGTTAGAAAAATACAAATAAATAAGATTAATTTTAAAAATATTAAGCTCGGGGCTGGAGAGATGGCCTAGCAGTTAAGAGCACCGACCACTCTTACAGAGGACCCAGGTTCAATCCCCAGCACCCACATGGTGGCCGAGAACCGTCTGAAACTCCAATTCCAGGAGAACTCCAGGTCCAGGGGAATCCGACACCCTCTTCTGACCTCCGCGGCATTGCATGACATGGGTGCACAAACCTACATTCAGACAGTACATTCATACACATACAGAAATAAATAAAATTTAAAAATAAATAAATAAATAAATAAATAAATAAATAAATAAATAAATAAAAATGTTAAGCTCTTTCTCCTCCAGGTATCTTGTCTGGATGCATGAAAGTTCCCCATGGGCTCCGCTGAAAGAAGGTGGTTTATTGAGATCATATCTACTAAACTATTTGTTTTCAAATGTTGAAATAATTATACATTTACAAGCAGTTGCAGAAATGTACTGACAGATCCCCTGTATACTTCATAATTTTTCTTCTGCTTGTAGTTCATTCATAATAACTTTTGTGACCAACCATCCTCATTTGCCCAAACCTAAAGAAATTTCCAGAATGTGAAGCTTTCATTTTTAGTATTGGGACAGTCCCAGATAAATACAGAGGCCTAGGTTACCCTAGAAATACCAACATAAGCTTGCTCACAAGCAATCGTTGTATGAGTGTGTCTCCACAGCTCCCTGTAGCTCCTCCGTAACTGGTTCTCAAAGCCCCCATTGTACTGTTTCCCAAGTCCCCCTTTGGCTATCACATTATGCATTTTTCCCAGTATGGCGAAAAGAGAGGGAAAGTTCCCATCCCCTGCCACCAGCGGGCTGAGGGAACTTGTGGAAATACCTTCCAGTTTGGGATGTCTTACCCATAAATACACTGTTCTAAAAACATTCTCACTCTTGGTACCAATATTTGAAGATGGTATGGTCTGAATTTGGGGTGTGCTCTGCAGGCTCATGTTTTGAAGGCTTGTGAAGCTACAGCGAGGTAGAACTTGGCTGGCAGAAGTACATCATTCAGGGCTTTTGAAAATTATAACTGCCACAGGTCTGGCCCTGGTTTCTATTTCTCAGTCTAGAGCCATGTGAACAGTTGCCTTGTCGCATTCCACTGCATGCTGTCCCCACCCACCATGGACTGAAATCTCTCCAAAATTGTGAACCAAAATAAAGTTTTCTTCCCTTAAGTTGTTTCTTTTGGTTATTTGTTCACGGCGATACAAAAGTCACTAGTTGCATGGGGTTTAATAATTCTTTGCATGTATAGAGGGTATTGGTTGTTACACAATGTTTAGCAACACTTCTGGCCTCTACTTGCGAGGATCTCTAAATTGTGACAATCAAACACATCCCTAGACATTACCAAATGTCCTCTGGGGGAATAATGTCATCCTTGATTAAGAAACAGTCAAAAATATTTTTCAAGTCACTTCCAGTTCTGAAAGCATTTGATTAAATTTATCACCGGCAAACCATGAGTCATTGTTAGCTTCCCCTCCGCTTCCCATAACTATTTGCATTTTCAAATTATTACCTATTTGGGGGAAAAAAAAGCCTAGAAGAAACTTCACTGAAAATTAATAGCAGCTCTTTTTAGGGTAGGGTCAGAGAGGTTTAAAATTTTCTTTCCACATTCTCTCTCTTTTTTTTTTTTTTTTTTTTTTTTTTTTNACACGGTCTCCCTGTTGCCCCAGCTGTCCTGGAACTCACTCTGTAGATCAGGCTGGCCTTGAACTCACAAAGATCCGCCTGCCTCTGCCTCCCAAGTGCTAGGATTAAAGGTGTGTGCCACCATGCCTGGCCTCCACATTCTCTCTTTGTTCTTCCCCTCTTCCTCTTCCTTCTCTCAAATTATTCCCCCCTTTCAACTCTTCCTCTTCCTCCTCCTCCTCCTCTTCATCCTCCTCTCCCTTTTCCTTCACCTTGTTTTCTTCTTTCTTCTCTTCCTTCTTCAGGCTTTTTTGTTTTAATCATAATCACGATCATAAATTACTAGACTCATTTAAAATAAACTAAATAGATGTTTCTTAACTCAAATGAAGTCGATCCATGGAATTTTGAGCCAATATTAAGGAGCATTGATTTAAACAAAGGCAATTACAGTAAAAAGAGGGCTTCTCTGATGAAGTGACCCCGCTTAGGGCTATTCAGAACTTTGCATATAGTTTTTTTTTTTTTTACTTTACAATTTATATGATGTACTTATCCAAAATCAGATTGTTTTAGCAAGAAAATAAGAGTTTTGAAAAGACTCTTCAGCAGCCCACCATTTTAGGGTGACTTACCTAGAATTAATCAATAGATTCTCACCTTCTAGGAAAACAGTCAATGAAAAAGATTGGCCTGACACTGGGCCTGTCTGGCTGAAGAGCTGCCCTAAAGGAGAAACTTCTGGGGAAAAAAATCTAAAAGTGCTCCACAAGAACCACATGGATTAGCCCCTGGATATTGCAAAAAAGCGACCATCAGCTATAGTGTCCTACCCAGTGCCTGACAAAGAAAGTGGATATAAATTTAGAAGGAAGAGACTTGCTATAGTTTGGATAAGCACTCAAATGCGCCCACTGAATTCCCATGAGGAATAAGGTTTAGTCTGCAGACCGTGGCACTGTTGGCAGGGGATGTCACCTAATAGGAAGAAGTTAAGTCATTGGGGGAGTGAGCAGTCTTTTTCCCTCTCCTTCCTCTCCCTCATTTCCTTGTTTTTCCCCTCCTTGCTTGTCAGTCACCATGAGGTGACCATCTTCTACTACCAGGATATGCTTCTTCTATATAGGCCCCAAAGCGAGGAGGGCCAACCAACCCTGGATGGATACCTCTGAAACTGTGAGGCAACAGAAGCTTTTCCTCCTTTGAAGTTGACCTCTCATGTGTTGTCACAGTGATGGAAAGCCTGAGGACAGCAAGGGTAGCCCTGCCTGCTCCCTGTGGTGTGTGGGGAAGCCACCGAAGATGGTGGTGAGCCCATAGGCTGACATCAATCATGATGTCAGCACGAAGGACACCAGAGAGCCCTGCTCTGCCTCGGGCTGTAGGTAAGCTCCTTGAGGATGGGGCCATGTGTCATCACACAGACCTCCATGTTCCACTCTGCCTCTCACCACCGCAACATACACAGCGAGGACTCGACAACCATCCTCAAGTGGTTTTATAAATAGGAAAGCCTCTGTCCTGTGTGCAGTGAGGTGATGATGCATGCCAGCCTGCAGTCAGTCATGCAATCCTTCATTCAAAGGATACTTAGTGCTAGAGTCCAGGCTAGACTACTGCTCAAACCGCACCACCCACAGCAGCCTTCCGTCTCCCCAACCTCACAGGCTCTCTGCTGAGAGCAATCTGAGAATCTCTACCCAACAGACTCCCAGGTGAGTATAGACTCTGGCACATCAAAAGGCTACTTGTGGCTACCTTGACAACACATTCCTCTCCCTCCTCCCTTCTTCCACCTGTTGGCCTGGCTACTGACTCCTCTGAGAAGTTGAAGAAGCAACTTCCATTTCGCTTTATGGGTCTCATTGTCCTCAGAGCACATGCCACACTGCAGTCCGTCTCTCTGTCTACTCATAGTGTTAATAACTCTTGTGATTAACTTCTTATCCCCCCAAGTTCACTTCAGTGTCCCCCCTTTAGCCCAGTGAAGATCTTTCACTCATTACCTAGAAATTACAAAGGAAAATGCTAAATAATAAGGTTGATTCAATAATCTACCCCAGCTCTCAAGATATTTCCAGCATAGGCAAATTAGAACAAAAGAACTGGTTTCATGATTATAATTTAAGTGTGAACAGTTCCATCTTTGAAATAAGTAAACCGATTCACTGGAGGTTCATGACCTCTAGTATCTCTACAAATAATAGAGCACCATTAAAGTAAAGGGAAAAAAATCCATATGGACAAAAACAATATGAACTCACTTCATTAATGATTAAATCTTCTCATGCTTGCAGCTAATTTTCTGAACTCTCAAAAGCCATAGATTTGGCCATATTGTCAATAAATAGACATTAATAGCAAATACTCCAAACACATCACAAACTATTAAAGTCAAACTGAAACAATAAGGAAGAATAATTGTAAGGGGTTTCTTAGATTATTTGAGTGTGCATTTTCTCTTCTGTAGCTTTCTGATTCCCTGCAGAATTGACTTAAACCAGACCTTCCCATTAATGGAAACCCAATTAGACTCACTCCTAATGATTGGAGCTATTGCCTTAATTTGAATTCAATAAGTTAAATAAATATTATTCAATATTATTTTAGACAGCTATAAGAAAATATCATGAACAATAGGAATATTCTTCCTACAGTGCCAGAAACTGTGAAGTCTAAGCTCAGCACACCAGCCTGTCCAGGGTCTGGTGGGAACTGCTTCCATCTTGTAGATAATGTCTTCTCCCTGGGTCTTCCTGTAGTAGAAGGGGTGAGCTTGCTTTCTGCAGCCTCTTTTTTTTTAAAGAAAGATTTATTTGTATTATTTTTATTTTTATATATGTGTGTGTGTCTGTGTGAGCTTATGTCATGTACATGCCAGTGAATATGGAGACCAGAAGAGAGAATCAGATCCCCTGGAGCTGGAGTAATAGGTAGTTATGAGCAGCTCAACATGAGGCTGTGAGCTGAACCCAGGTCCTCTGGACAAGGAGCAAACATGGGCATGCATATGGGCATGCATGTCATCCATGGTGCTCACCATGACCTAGTCACTTTCCAAAGACCCCGCCTTCCTAATACCATCATGTCAGTGCTTGGGATTTCCTTTCTTTCTTTCTTTCTTTCTTTCTTTCTTTCTTTCTTTCTTTCTTTCTTTCTTTCTTTCTTTCTTTCAGACAGGATCTCACTGTGTAGCGGTGGCTGGTCTTGAATTTGCTATGAAGACTAGGTTGGCCTAAGTCTCACAGAGATTCACCAGCCTCTGCTTCCTGAATTCTGCCATTAAAGTCGTATGCCATCATGCCTGTCTATGGTTAGGGTTTTAACAATGCAGGAATTTGGGGGAAGGATAAATGTTTAGCAAGGAGAAGTGCATGCTTTCATTCTCTGTAAGAAGGATTCAACCAGGTTTTCCAAGTTTTCTAATATCATCTGTTTTTGACCATTTTCCTTTTGTCCTGACATTTATGTCAATAATGGCTTCTTCAACATAGCTTTGACTGGCTTTAAAGAACCAGTGTGGGCTGGAGATATAGCTCAATGCTAGCCTGTTTGTAGAGCGCATGCATGAAGCCTTGGATGGGTACAATCCTCTGCTGCATCACCAACGATAAATGTCAGATCTGGGGCAGAACCATTCATTCATATGGTCCTGTGTGGAAAGATCCAGTTTGAATTGGGAACTAGTTCTCAGCTAGCATCCCTCAGGGCACCATGTGGGAGTCATGGGATTTCTCTGACCCTGCCCCAAGAAGGAGCAAGCAATGATGCAGGCAGAGCAGCAGTGTGCAGTGATGTGGAATTGGGGGTCTGGGACTGGCTCTGGGAACTGACATCATTTTGCTTATAAAAGCAAGCTGTGGGGCTGGAGAGATGGTCTAGTGGTTAAGAGCACTGACCGCTCTTACAGAGGACCCGGGTTCCATCCCCAGCACCCGTATGGCGGCCGAGAACCGTCTGAAACTCCGATTCCAGGAGAACTCCAGTTCCAGAGGAATCTGACGCCCTCTTCTGGCCTCTGAGGCATTGCATGACACGGGTGCACAAACGTGCATGCAGACAGTACATTCATACACATACAGAAATAAATAATAAAAAAAGAAGACCCTTCCATTTTAAGGATGAGGAATAAAAAAATTTTAAAAAGCAAGCTGTAGCCGGTAATAAAGCGAATTCTCCATTACCATCATTACACAGAATTCCCGGCCGTTATTTCTCACACATACAGGCCGAAACAGACCTGAATTTCTAGTGACCAGTGGGTTGGATGGCGGTTGGAAGGAGATCTATCAGATCGCCAGCTGTGAAGTGAGTTGTAAGTGGGTGTAGGCTGAAGACAGGCAATCAGCCATCAGCCTGAAATTCCTGTCCAGAGGTCAACAGACTTTGGGCAGGTGGAAAAGCACAGCCAAGGTGGGAAACATTCCGTTGTCCCAGGGTAAGGACCTGAGTTGGAAGGACCTCTCAGGTCAGGTTACGGAAGTAACTGACTGACCTCTGCACTGAGGGGCCAGTTCCCTGCAGTGCCCATGGGCACTGTGCTCCTCTTCCCTTAGCAGGACCGCGTCTGTTCGTAGCAAAAGAAGCTCCCATAGTCCTGACCTCTGATGTTGCAATGGTGGTACAACATGTAGCCAGAGCTCAAGTCCACGTTCTCTTCTTAACAGAGCCTAGCCGGATAAGCCTGCTCTAGCTTGCCTTTTAAAAACTCCAATTCCAGGAGAACTCCAGTTCCAGGGGAATCCGAGACCCTCTTCTGACCTCCGCGGCATTGCAAGACACGGGTGCACAAACCTGCATGCAGACAGTACATTCATACATATACAGAAATAAATAAAATTAATAAAATTAAAAAAAAAATTAAAAAAAAAAAACTCCAATTCCAGGAAAACTCCAGTTCCAGGGGAATCCGAGACCCTCTTCTGACCTCCGCGGCATTGCAAGACACGGGTGCACAAACCTGCATGCAGACAGTACATTCATACATATACAGAAATAAATAAAATTAAAAAAAAAAAAAAACTCCTCCTCAGACGTCAAGTTCTCTAGAGGAGCAGGGAGTATGGGCAGCAGGAGGAAAGCCAGCAGGAGTCCTGAGGACACACCCACGTTTTGCATAGGAAATGGCCTCCATAGGCTCATGCATTAAACACTTGATCCCAGTTAGTGGCACTATTTGGGGAGGTTATGGAACCTTCAGGAGGTGGAGCCTTGTAGAAGGAAGTACATCAAGGTGTGGGGAGGGTTGAGGGCTTATAGCCTTGAAGTACTTCAGTTTGTTCTCTCTGCCTCCTGATCCAACCATGTGCTGCCCTGCCTCTCCCACCATTATGAACTGTTCCTCTGGACCCATAAACCTAAATCACTTCTTTCTTCCACAAAGTCACTTTTGTCATGGTGTTTATCACAGCAACAAAGAATAACTAATACAAGAGCTCACTTGCTACCTCCTAAGTTACTTACACACACACACACACACACACACACACACACGCACACACACACACACACAGTTCTTACAGAACTCACCCACAAATTCCTTCAACTTCTAATTCTCTATCATTCCTTGGTTACTTATGAAAATAATGGTCCTTCTCCTCCTCCTCCTCTTCCTCTTCCTCTTCCTTTCTTCTTCTCCTCGTCCTCTTCCTCTTCTTCCTTATCTTCTTCCTCCTCTTTGTCCTCCTCCTCTTCTTTCTTTTTTAGCTTATATTCCTTGTACATAGTAATGTTTCATACAGACAATTTCGGATATATTGTAGACTCTGACCATGTAAGGCAGCTTCTTTTCTGCTCCTCTCCTTGGTTTCCACCCTTCCTTACTATCCTTGTCTCCCTCCTGCTCGTCTCTCCCTCAACCCTCCCCTCTCTGTTTTTCCATAGGGCTTGCTAAAGGCTGGCAAATACTTCCCAGCAGCCAAATAGAAGTCATTACCAGAAGCACCACAGCTAAACAGAGGGAAATGTTTAGGTAAGCAGTATAATGGGTATGGAAATAAAGAAACCACAATTCAAAGCATAAGTCACCCTAGATGAGCACGCACATGTTTGGGGCTAAGTTTATGAGAAATGAACGGGATGGGGCTGGGCTGGCGAATCCCCTGGCTCGTGTTTTCTTAATGCCAGGAGTGATTTATTTTCTGGTAAACAGTTTTGCTCAAGTAGGGCATCCAATTACTACAAACCTTGTTTAGTATAAAAACTAACTGCATAGAAAAATATTGCTTTAGCAAGGTTTAACTGGTTGTTAATCCAAACATGTGGTGGAGCCTGGATTCCAGGGCTCAAAATACCCCCGTGATTCTCCCAGCATCGCAACAAGCCAGAGATCAGTAATTGTCACTCAAAGCGAGACGTGATTCTGAGGTAGCAGATGGAAAGAGGACACTTCCAGAAAAATCGTGGTATGGAAATCTAGCCTGCTGGCGGAGGCAGGGCCTTCCCTAGGTAAACCTGGCTCCTTTGAAGTGGAAGGCTGGGCTGCTGGCAAGGAATGCTAAGATGGGGAAAAAAAAATCTCTCAAATCCTCCTTTGCACACACATCTCTTCACATACAGCTCTACAATTTCATCACCTAAAGAAATATTTAAAGCAGACACCAGGCAGAGTATCCTTTTAGAAGTCAAACAACTGTGCTGGACTTTTATTTTTTAACAACAACAACAAAAAAAATTGAATCTCTTCTTTCACATCCTCTGGGCTTGCCTCTCAGCATCCTACAAGACTCAGTGGTCATGCTTTGAATATTTTGTTCTCAAGTTAAAAAAAAAAAAAACAGCTTGGAAGAATTCAAGACAGATCGAAAAAATTGAGTGAAAGAGAAGGAGGGGTCCAGTCATCAAGAAATCAAGAAGACTTAGCATCTTTGTCCAAAATCTATTTCACAAGGAGGAGAGGAGAGGGTGTAATAGCCAACTCTTCTCTGTTCCCACCTCCCTTCCATGAGCGTCCTGCTGGGCTAATAGCTCTCTGTGGTCCCTAGGAGGTATCTGGTGACCATGTCTTCTGAACACTGAATATGCATACTCTGCTTGCCTGTTCACCAAAGGGTTTTTTAAAATACTTTTCCTCTTTCAAGGTGGCAGTTGGCAGTCAGAAAGATCCTAAACGACTCTGGAACTGTTTGAGTAGAAAGGAGCATGCAGTGTCAGCTTACCCCAACGCACACAGCAGCCTCGCCCCAGGCAGCAGGCTGCTGGCGCTGGCCTCCTTGACACAGGCAACCCCTGGGCTCAGAGGGACTCGCAGAGCTATGTACAGAGTCCCAGCTCTCCAGCATGCCTCTGCCAGCTCGCAGACAGATAAGGAAACCATTCCTCCGTGTTAATGCACACAGATCATATTAATTTAAGAATTCCAGAAGATTTCATAATTCTCTTTGGTTATTCATTCCAGTCTTGCAACCCTATCAACCAAAACCTGCTTCATCTCTCACTCTAATCTCCCCTGCTGCAATTCTAGCCTCTCAGGTTTTTTTCCCCTGTCTTCACTAGAAATGGAAACCAGCTGAGCACCATCTTCTGCATAGTCATGCTCCATAAGGAGGAGACCATTATTAAACCATCTGGGTCTGTGTCTCCCAGGTAACTGATGCCCAGGCCTTCAGCTTTGCCCTCACGGTTGCTCCTTTCTAGCTTATTATTTTCATGACTCTCCCTGTCACTCAAATTCTGGAGGCCCCAAGTAGAAATTTTATGAGTATCTGACTAATACAAAATATGTGTGTGTGTGTGTGTGTGTGTGTGTGTGTGTGTTGAAACTCTGGCTTCCAGTGCAAGTTAATTTTTAAAAACTTTTTTTCTTATTTTGAAGAGTATTTAAAAATTTTCTATACTATACATGCTCAGTTTCAAAGGAAATGAGACAAGAACCTGTATACGCACACGTTGTTTTTTTCTACTAACACCGACTTTGTGTGTGCTTCTGCTTTATTTGAGAGGAGGCACACTTTCTAAATCACGTTTGCATTTCAATTACTGTGATTATATTTTAGGTCAATAATCCTATTTTAGTTCTGATATACTTATTTGTTATGGCCTCTTTCAAGACTGACGATGTTTAGCTGAGGCATCAGAAGTTTTAGATGATGCTCTGTTGTAAAAAAATGCTGAACACAGGTCAAAAAGCCTTTAAATAAGAAATGTTTTCAACATCGCAGTTCAAAGAGTGTGTAGCTTTATGTGACTGAAATACTCATGTCTGACCTAAAACACATTTTCTTGTGGCAATGTCTGAAAACATGCTATTTACTCATGACTCTATTGGCGGCTGTCTGGTGGCATCATTGCCATCATGCAAACAAATCGCCAGGCATCAGACTTGATGATTGACATTCTGGTGAGTGACAGTTAAAGCCCCTATGCACTTATCATCATGAACGTTCCATTTATCAGTTAAAAATATTCCACTTCATGATCATGAATGATTACAATTAACAATCACTGGGCTGGAGAGATAGCCTAGCAGTTAAGAGCACCGACTGCTCTTGCAGAGGACCCTGGTTCAATCCCCAGCACCCACATGGCGGCTGAGAACCGTCTGAAACTCCAATTCCAGGAGAACTCCAGTTCCAGGGGAATCCGACGCCCTCTTCTGACCTCCATGGCATTGCACAACACGGGTGCACAAACCTACATGCAGATAGTACATTCATACACATACAAAAAATAAATAAAAATTTAAAAATTAAAAAAAATTAACAATCACTATCATTTTTTTGTATTGGGGAGAAAATACAGCCATGTGGTGTCATGCTAGTATTGATCTTTGGTTTCTCACTTATCCTTGTCCAAAATCTCTGAGTCAAAATTCCTATATTAAACCTTGACCACCCAGGGCCCAGGGACCATTGCAGAAGAAGGGGCGGAAAGACTCCAAGAGCCAGGAGTAGTGAACGACCACAGGGAAACAGTGTTCCAGACTTCTGGGACCTTGCTCATATGAACTCACAGCAATGGTGACAGCGTGCACAAGACCCATGCCAACTCAACCAGACAAAACCCAGCACAGAACTGGGGACACGGTCAGGAGACCCCATGATTAGCTGAGGAGCTACTGGCACCTGATCAATGCTGGGTAAGGGAGGGAGAGTTGGTCTTCTTTAAAGGAGTGACTCTAGATAAGTTGACCAGGCTCCAGTGGATGAACTTACCCCTAGAGACTTCTGAGGACACAAATTTCACTCAATAGGCCATAACATATATGACAGAATGCATGTAATCTGGTAGGGGAGATGAGAGAGGGTGCAGATAGGTGAGGGAGTCTAAATATGATCAAAATGTATGGCATGAAATGCACAAAAACTCAATCTAAAAACTGAAAAAAAAGTTTGGGGACAGATTCAGTAGGTAACAACACTTTCCACACAAGTCTAAGGACTTGAATTTGAATCTGAAGAAACCATGCAAAGCGGGGCCCAGTGGCCTGCATCTGTGAGCTCAGTGCTCCTGTGATGAGCTGGGAGGAGAGGCAGGAGGATTTCCGGAAGTTCTCCGGGTAGCGGGCCTGGCATATTACACAGCAAACGGGAGACCCTGCCTCAAACAAGGTGGAAGGAAGAATCGACACCCAAGGTTGTCTTCTGAACTCCACACACCTGCCCTGGCACTCACATTGGTAGTCACACATGATCACACACACACACACACACACACGGTGTCAAAAATTCCCCAGACATTAAGCCACAATTTTCAGTCCACCTGGCATGCAAGAATTTTCCAGTACTTGTTCTCAAGGGCTTGCTATTGCTTTCATCCACAGAGGGCCCATCCTAGGGCCTAATTACAGAAGAGGACTCAGTTTACTTCTGTGCTCTATTTCCAGGGCTCCTGGTTCCAATCACAACCAGAATACTAATATTTTTCCAACAGCAGATTTAGGACCCTTTTGCTTTGGGTTTCTCTCTCTGTTCTGCTGTTGTTTTGCCATGCACCTTTCCTGTGTGCTGACTCATCCTAACATGTTTTGTCTTTATACATGCTTCTTTCATGAGTTGATCAAGTTTTGCAACATGGTAACTAAATTATTTTGTGCCTAGTGCAGTGCTTGAAGCCATTATGTTGTTGTTGCTGTTTCTGTTGTTTTGAGACAGAGTCTACATAGAGTAGCCCAGGCTGGTCTCAAACTCACTATGTAGCTCAGGCTAGCCTTGAACACAAGATTCTCCTATTTCCCAAGTCCTGCTATGGCAGGTGACTGCCACCACACCTGGTTCAGACCTTAACTGGCCTCTTCACGCCCAGGAAACTGTGCACAGCCTATTTCCCGAACCTTTTCCTTTGGCTTCTGGTGAAATGCTCTTAAAACAATGCTTTGCTTCCTGAGAATTTCTAAGCACTATTGATTTCCAGGGTTTTGTTTTTGTTTTTGCTAATACCAATATCTTCCAGCTTTCATTACTAAAATGAAGCAGCATAAACAATTTTTCTCTTCTTTGGCAGCAACTGCTTTGTGGACACTTCCTACAAGAATTTCTCTCTATCAGGAGCCAGAGCAGATGAGTTCCCCTCCTTCCAGCTAGTCAGGGCTTAAGACAGGCATAGCCGCCAGCAGGAAGGGATGAACTGAGCTGTCTGTCCTAAAAAAAGCAATTAGAGTGACCCATATGACATCATCTTGCTTTTAAAAGAAGTAATGAGGGCTGGAGAGATGACCTAGCAGTTAAGAGCACCGACTGCTCTTGCAGAGGACCTGGGTTCGATCCCCAGCACCCACATGGCGGCTAAGAACCGTCCTTAACTCCAATTCCAGGAGAACTCCAGTTCCAGGGGAATCCGACACCCTCTTCTGACCTCCAAGGCGTTGCACAACATGGGTCCACAAACCTACAAAAAGTACATTCATACACATACAGAAATAAATAAATAAAATTAAAAATTAAAAGATGAAAGGAAACAAGTAAAGAAGAACAAGAAACTCATCTCAGTAATAGCTGTAGAGTTAGAGAACTGTTCATAAAATGCGAGGTATCTGCTAATTACATTATTCTTCCTTGTACATTTTCATGTGAAATTTGAAAGAAATAAAGGCTTTTTCAAAGCCCTATTAATCCTCACAGGAAAGTGGACTGCATGATCTAAAATCGGCCTTTCGCATCTCCACAGCTGTGCAGGCTAGCTCTCCAACTGTGGATTTCATGTCAGTCAAATGCAATGAGTAATCTCTGCCAGGGTGCATGCAGATCCCCTTACCAACCAGTGAGTAGCAGTGAGTGAGTGCTCACATGTGGATGTCAGAAGATCAGCTCCAAGCCCTCTCCAGGGAATTTAAGCCCCAGTCTGGTACGCGTCTTTCTACCTTCATGCCACCACATACACATGTGCCTAGAAGGCCATGGCAGAAGAGAATTGGCCAGTGCCCATCAAGATGTTTCAGTACAAGGTTCTAAGAAGTCAGCCTTGTCTCAGGGACACACTTAGAGGGAGTCAAAGAATCACAGTCTCTGCAAGTCTATAGTGTGTTCTGAAAGTCTTACCAGTAGGCAGCTCCTAATAGAATTCTTTTCTTCTAGGATGGGCTGCTCCCAATCTGGTTGGCGCTAGAATGCCTGCGTCAGTGGCTGAGAGTCCGCCTCCACTTTGATGGGTCACAATGTCTATTCAGGTTGGTGGCATCCATTACAGTTGATCTTGGCATGTGTTCCCTTTTGACCATTCGCCTGTAAGTAAATTTAGTCAGGAAACCAGTATGTTCAAACAATATAGGAACAAGTAGGTGACGACCAGCCAGAGGCACGGCAGGATCCACGGTCAGCAGCTCGTCTTGGCCTGGGAGCATGACTCTCTCCGCATGTGTCAGGGATTCCATCCATAGCATCACCACAGGGTGCCATTTCTCTCTTCACACCTGTCTGAGCAGGTAAAGGGAAAGTACTCAGGCAGACTCCGTGGCTGGGAGAGACTGGGCCTCAGCATCTCACTGGAGCACACTGTATCTCTCCTTTGTGCTTGAGCTTCATGTCTCATAGAACCTGAACACCCCCCC
Source organism: Rhizomys pruinosus (assembly GCA_009823505.1). Classification (NCBI taxonomy): domain Eukaryota; kingdom Metazoa; phylum Chordata; class Mammalia; order Rodentia; family Spalacidae; genus Rhizomys; species Rhizomys pruinosus. Next base: position 739,603 of record VZQC01001715.1, on the reverse strand, counting down.
TACACACACACCCAAAAAAATGGGACTTTTGGCCCTGTACCACCCCTAGCCAAACCAGGAACTAAATTAGAAACCTGAGTCAGGGGGAGCGGCTGCAGTTAGCATAGAAGTGCTCCTACAGGCTGTTGGTGCACGGGATGAGATGACCGTTGTCCGTTCACCCATTACTTCCATGGGGACAGGTGTCCTGTTCTGAACCAGAGTCCTAACTCACTCGGGTCCCAGCTCTCTTGCTTCTAGAAATAGCTCAAGTCTTCTCTCTCTCTCTCTCTCTCTCTCTCTCTCTCTCTCTCTCTCTCTCTCCTCTGTCTCTGTATGTAGGTGTGTGTGTGTGTGTGTGTGTGTGTGTGTGTGTGTGTGTGTGCAGGAGTACATGTAGACCTGAGTCAACCTCAGTTGTGGTTCCTTAGAGCCATCCACCTTGTTCAAGTCAGGATCCTCAGTGTCCTGGGGCTGACCAGTTAGGCTACTCATCTTGACCAGCAGCTCCAGAGGACCTGCCTATCCCTATCTTGTCAGTTTTAGGCTTCTAAGCACACAGCACCATACCTGGCTTTTTACACAGCTGCTGGAGATGGAACCCACTCCTTCCTCCTGAGCCATCTTCCCATCCCAACTTCTCCCCTTCTTCAGGTGATTTCTTCATCTTTTCTCATCCCTCTGTTTTAAGAGGAAAAATTCTGAAAGCATATACTCTCAAGACAGAGTTGGGTGTCAGATCTAGACTGTGACATTTTTTGGCTGGGAGGAAATTAAATTAGTATGAAAACAGCCAAGTTCTCTCTCTTTTGGGTTCATTTCACATCAGAGTGGTAAGGATAAAATTGAATATGGATCTATAGAGAAAGGGCTTAAGACACATAATTTTACTTTAGGTCTTAGGTTAGAGGCGAAAAGCCTCTGTGCCCAGTGCCCCTCTGCAATGGGAACAGGAAATGAGATATGGATGGAGAACACAGCAGTGAAGGAATAGGACAAGAAGAAAGACGCACAGTGGTCTGGGCAGGCTTCGTTCAGCTCAGAGCACAGATGGTGCTGCCCAGAGATATGGGACACCCTAGGGCAGAGCATTGGCAGATGCAAGAATTTGAAGTCATGACAGTATGGTCTCAAAGCTCCTGTCCCTGGAGAGGGCAAGGAGTCCTTTTAAAAAGAGAAGTAAAATGACTATTAGGATGAATGGTTTGAGTTTTTAAAAATTTATTTATAGTCCACAGTACTGATTGTTGTATCACTTTGAGTAAAAGGAGACCTAATAACATTTTTATTTATTAATTTTATTTTATGTGTATGAGTGTATTGTCTGTGTGTGTGTGTAAGTGCATCCTTGTCATGCAATGCCCACGGAGGTCAGAAGATGTTGGATCCCATGGAACTGGAGTTACAGATGGTTGTTAGACATCATATGGGTCTGTGTGTGTGTGTAAGTGCATCCTTGTCATGCAATGCCCACGGAGGTCAGAAGATGTTGGATCCCATGGAACTGGAGTTACAGATGGTTGTTAGACATCATATGGGTGCTGGGTCTTGAACCCAGGTCCTCTGAGAGAGCAGCCAGTGCTCTTAATTGCTGAGCCATCTCTCCAGTCCTGACCTACAATAACTTTAAGGAAAACCAAAAGTGTCCACCTTGTTGTATTGCTTACCCATGTATATGACTGGGAATGTCCAATAAGCCTCTTTTTCAGTGGGATGTCTCCAGATTCTGATCCTTGAGTTAGCACTCATGGGACCTATCCAGGAGAAGCTTGGTCAGATGTTTTATTACTGTAACAAAACACTTGACACAAACAACTTAAGAGAGACATCATTTATGTTGGCTCATGGTTTTCAAAGGTTTCAGGCCATAGTCCTTGGCTCCATTGATTCTGGACCCGGGGTAAGGCAGAATATCATGGCAGAGGTGGGCAGTAAGCAGAGAGAGAGGAAGATGCTGAAGAACAAGTAGAACCTTCAGTGATACCCCCCACACACACACACCAATGAGCCTCTTCCTCTAGCAGGCCAACATCTCCAGAAGTTTCTACCAACTCCTAAAATTCTGCCACCAGCAGGGGTCCAAGCATCAGAACAGGGTCCCCTGGGAAACATTCATGTTCAACCTGCAGTGATCGATTTAGCTTGAATGAAGTAAGGTGTGTCAAGTTTATTACTCATTTGAAGCCAAAGAGACCCAGAGGAGACAAACAAGACGATGTCCCAAATCAACCACTGTCAATGCCCACATTTCCACCAAGCTAATACAGATCTCAAGAAATCCCCTCTTGGGATGCTTGATGCTCTTCCAGAGGACCCAAGCTCAGTTCCCTGCACCCAGGTCACAACTTTCTGTAACTCCACTCCAGGGGCTCTGATAGGGCTCTTCCGGCCTCCATGGGCACCCCACACACACATGCACATGCACACAGAGAAACACACATAAATAAAACTAATTATTTTTCTTTTCTTTTTTAATTAAAAAAATATTTTATTTATTTATTTTTTTTAAAAAAACTAATTCTTAAAAGAAACTCCTTTCTTGCCTCAATACAACAGTCTTTTGATGGCAGTCCTTTTACCAGCACCAGAAGGATCTCTATCAGAGGGCAGGGCAGGAAACACAAGGAGGGCAGTTTCACAGAAGTCACGGAATAAGCCATGAGACACTTGGTGCCTTGTGAGTGCCGAGCGTCTTTGCTAAGGTCACTAGAAGCACAGTTGCCTTGAGATGCGTTCTGCACCTACTCTTCAATGCACTATCCTGAGGCGTCTGTCTGTTGGGAGTCAATGCCTTCACATGAAAAAATGAGCCTCAAGTTAAAAACCAAAGATACATTGGCCACATTCTTGCTCAGGAACAGACTAGACAGTTTGAGGTATGCAAAGCAGAGTCCTAAAAACCACATTGTTAAAAATGCCCAAGTTGGTACCTCCCTGCCCACTCTGCCACCCCATGTTTTAATAACAGCATTTCCTTTTCTATGTGGTTGCTAATTCAGTGAGATACAAACAAAGAAGAGATACAAAGAATAATAATAATAATAATAATAAAGAAAACCTGCCAACCAGCTTGGCAGAAAAATTCCTCCCTGATTTAAGATTTTTATCCCTTGTTAACTTAAGTTTTTAAAATAATAACAGGTGGGTGGTGCTTTATTGTCTATCAAAGTCCTCTCGTGTTCATTACTATGTTATTTTATTCCACACCAGCCCCATGGAATAGCTGGGACAAATGGTTTAGGAACCCTGAGACCTTCAGGCTTAGATGGGGACAAAGATCAGAGCTGGGGCTTGAACTCAGCATACTAATCGAAAACCCCAACCACAGTCCTCTGAGTCAGATAGTCTGCTCCTTGAGTTCTTGGTGATAAGCAGGTAAATGCTTCATGAGCTATGTTGTCTGTTAAAGAAATGGTTCGGACAGTTGTGGTTGCTCTCCTGGTCACAATTATATTTGTGTTTCTTTTCCCCCCAAATCTCAGAATTAAGTCTATTGTGCTCCAGAATTGGTAAACAGCCACTATCTTCAGGAGGAAAGCACCCTTCTTGGATGTCTTGGGAGAGAACCCCCCTCCAAGGACCATGATAGAAACTGAGCCTGTCATTAATGAGATAAAGAAATCTGGTGCAGAGAAAGAAATCTCCTAAAATGACAGTGTCAACATCCTCAGGTCCCTCCACACTGAAACAGATCAGGCAGGACTACATGGTACAACACTATGTTACCCATGGTGCCTAGCACAGTGGTGCAGGAAGAGCAGATGCCAGGAAACAGGAAATGTGTGTGAAAGGAGCCCATATGGAAGGGTGGGCTGGAAAATGATTCAGTCCCACAAAGAGCTTGCTGTGCATGAACACTGAGGTTTGATCCTCAGAACCATGTGAAAAAGTTGTGTGATTGCAGGGCTGGGGAGGGGGATGCAGGTGGATCCCTGTGCGTGGTGGATCCCTGTGCGTGGTGGATCCCTGTGCTGGGTGGCCAGCCTGGCTAGCACACTAGCTGAGTTCCAGATTAAAATGAAAGAGCCTATCTCAAAAGAACAAGCCAGATAGCTCCTGAGGAACAGCACTTGAGGTTGTCCTCTGATCCCCACATGCCTGTACACACTTGTGCATGCATCTATGCACGCATACCACACAAACCTATGTCCTCCATACACTTGATTGGATACACACATACACACAAAGAATTTTTTTCTTAAAAGGAGCAAGGAGGTTCTGGAGAAATGTCTCAGTGGCTAAGAGTACGCAATGGTCTTCTAGAAATGACCTGGGCTTAGTTCCCAGTACCCACATGACAGCAAACAATGGCCAGTAATTCCAGTTCCAGAGGATCCCGTGTCCTCTCTGCTCTTCTGGCCTCCATAGGTATTGCATGCATGTGGTGCATTTACACACATGCAGGCAAAACATTCATACACATAGTATAAAAAGAAAAAAAATTTTAAGAGGAGCAATCCAGTGAATGGACCCATACTGAAGAATATTTGGGGACACTAATTGAACCCTATAAGCTATGTAAATATATATTACATATAATATATGTTATATATTATAGTAGAGCACATTAAATTGGGCAACGGGCAATAAGAGGAGGCATGGGGGGAGGGGATCTAAAGACCATGGAGTTATATTGTGTGAAAAAAAAATCACAAAAGTTTAGTAAAGCTAAATAAATACAGTTTCAAAAGAGGATCATGGATCTGAGTGTTTCTCATCTCCCCTGACCCCCCAGTCTTGTGAGGGCATCTTCCTCTTCTTTCTCTGGAGCAAAGCACTCAGGATGGGAAGGACATGCTAAGTGTCTTATTTGTCATTCATCTGTGAAAATTTCACCAGGAGGTTAGGCAAGTCAAATAAACAAAGTCAAAGTAGGTGAGCAACAGAGGGCGGGAGCAGCTCAATTTCCAAGCTGAGACTCAACCCAACCCGGAGCTACTAGAAAACTCAGGGCAGGTTGTAAAATGATCCTCCTTGCTAACATGAGGTTGGCTGTATTCATAAGGGTTAAATGTATTAACAGCTGGTAAATGACCTTGAGAAAGAAAGGGAAAGCAAGAGAGACCAATGCTTCAGAAGTGACTCGTTTAATAAAAATAATCCCCCCCCCCCCACTTTCCTGACACCACCAGGTAGTCGAACCATCCTGCCCTGGGTCACCAGACCCAGCTCCCTGAACTTGGAGGAAATTATAGAAATCCATCATGGCTAAGTTTTCTGAACTAGTTATTACTCACTGTTTTTTATCTTCCAAACGGTCTCTAAACTTAATTGCCTTGTTGTAATGGATTAACCTCTGAGGTCCACAGTAGCATTTATATTGTATTCAAAGAGACATTTGTGGACTCTGAGCCATGTTTTTGGAGTATGCTTTCATCAGACCGAAGCTGACCCCACTCAGTCCTGAATAGCTCCAGCAAGCAAGTGGCTGTAGATGGCACAAGAATGTACAGGCAAAGCGACAGACAGAGTCTCTCCTTGACGTGAAGGCATCCATGCACCCTCTCAAAGCTGATTTCAAGGTGAAAAAGGAGTGGAGGGCCACGGGACTGTGATTCCACAAGTAGTGTTAAAACTCTGGTATTAGAGAAAGGACAAACTGGGTATTAGCCTTTCCTATAGTATTCATATCTCCATATTTTTCTCGATTATTTGCATTAGGAAATGTGCCTCTGCCAACTCCTATTGTGATGCCTAATCTTGACTGGCAACTTGACTAGATTTGGAAACACCTAGGTGACATATCTCTCCTGGGTCTGTGTCCTAGTTAGCTTTAACTGTCAACTTGACACAGCCTGGAATCACCTGACAATGGAGTCTCAACTGAGGGATTTCCCAAACCATACGGGACCATGTTCATGTCGTTGGGGGATTGTCTGATTGCTGGATGAGCGGGGCCCCATTGGGGAACCGGTCCTGGACTGCATATGAAGGCCAGCTAGATATGAGCCTGGGGGCAAGCTAGCAAGCAGCGTTTCTCCATGATTTCTGCTTCATGCTCCTGCTTGCGACGAGGAAATATGAGATGGAATAAAACCCTTTCCTCCCATAAGTTGCTTTCAGTCGGAGAGTTTTATCCTAGAAACAGAAACTAGGGCAGAGTGTTTTTCAAGAAGTTTCCTGAGAGGCTGAACTCAGGAGGGAAGACATTCTCCTCCCCCACGCCGAACATCAATCGTGTCATCCTATGGACTCGGGTACTGGATTGAACAAAAAGGGGGCGAGGAGGAAGCCTGTGGAGCACCAGCTGAATCTCCTTCTGCTGCCTGGCAGTAGAGACAACATTCCCAGCAACCTCAAGCTCCCTCGGTCAGGCCACGGGCTTTCTGCCTTAAAGGACGAGCCAACATATACTTTTCCTCTCCTTAAGTGACCTTCGTTAAGTATTTTGTCACAGCAAAGAGGAAAAAAAAATAATACTTCCATCTTTTAAAAGCACCTCATTTAATCCACACCTCTATTTTTTATTTTGCTATTTTAAAAATATTATCAAATAAGCAATCTGTCATTCCATTCCCACTCTGTTCAAACTCCCCATGTCAGCCTCACCAGCCCTCAATCATGGAGCCTGGTTGAACGGACAATCCCATTATCTTCATCTTCTTTGTCTGGACCCATGAGATGTTCCCTCTTTGAACTACTGCTGCCTGCTAAGTGGCTAACCCTGCCCACTCTGGATTCTCTTCCTGTCTCTGTGGGCATTCCTTCTCAAAACCCTATACTAGTGTCACGTCTTCTACTGGCTTATTAATATGTGTTCTTAATGAGTCCTCATATCACTTCTTTCTAGCCTTCTCCCCTCAACCCTCTCATCTGTTCCCATGTCTTGAAATGCGAGACATTACTTAATTCAAACCACCAACTTCCTCTGTCAGAATAGTGCAAGAAGCTCCTAGCTCTTGCTGAGAGTTCCCCTCTAATTCCCTTCCCATTTACTAAGTGCTGTCAATGGTTTTGAAGATCCTTGTGGGTTTATTTGCTATAAACTTTGAAGACAGACTCAACAGGACTGGCTGTTGGGTTGGTGCTCAAGGAAGAATCCCAGTCATTTTTTTTTATTTTATTTATTTTTGTATGTGTATGAATGTACTGTCTGCATGCAGGTTTGTGCACCCATGTTGTGCAATGCCGTGGAGGTCAGAAGAGGGTCTTGGATTCCCCTGGAACTGGAGTTCTCCTGGAATTGGAGTTACAGACAGTTCTTAGCCGCCATGTGAGTGCTGGGGATCGAACCCAGGTCCTCTGCAAGAGCAGTCGGTGCTCTTAACTGCTAGGCTATCTCTCCAGCCCAGAATCCCAGTCATATCTGGCTTGAGCAACTGTGTGGCTGTCTCTGACTTCTTCTGAGATGGCAAATCCTTAAGAAAATAGATTTGGGGCTATTTATGACATCTCTTAGATACCTCAAGAGTGTTTGATAAACACTTAAGTATGCTTATCTAAAATTGAAAAAGGAAGTCAGAAACTAGACATAGACATTCCAGTGTCATCAGTGTAGAGATGGCATCAAGCATTTAATTTCATAATGATCTATACAAAAATCTGCCAGAGAGGGTTAGGCAAGTGAAGAAGCACTTAAGCCACTGTCGGTTAAGAGCAGAGGAGGAAGAATCCCAACTGTACAAGTGAGAAGCTAACCAAAGGATCCAGACAGGAATGGCAAGTTGAAGAGCAATGAGATTATTGGAATAGTGTGATGGTTATTAAGGACTGTCAACTTGACAGGATCTATTAGGAAATCACCTAGGAGACAAGCACATAGAGACAGTCGCTTCATTAGATTAGCCTCTGGGCATGTCTATAAGAATGTCTAGGTTGAGTGAGAAGATTCATCCTCATTGTCAGTGGCATCATTCCCTGGCTCAAGTCTTGGACTACATAAAAAGGAGAAAGCTAGTTGAGCCCTGGCATCCACCTCCCTCTGCCTCCTGACTACAGAGACCATGTGACCAGCTATCTCAAGCTCCTTGGCCACGATGCACTGTATTCTGGAACTGTGAGTTAAAATAAACCCTTCCTTCCCTAAGTAGCTTTTGTCAGGGTATTTTATCACAGCAACAGAAAAGTGATGAAGACACATAATAAAGTCATCGAGAGGTTGGGGAGCATGGAGTCTATACTATTGTTAGGTCTGGGCTTCCCAGAATTCCAAGGGACACACAGATGTCCACTTCCTGCAGAAGCTGTCAATCTTCTGACCTCTTCCCCTGTACCTGAGGTCCCACCCCATGGCTATAAATGTGTAGGCCCGGTCACCATCTTGCTCCTATTCCTGTTCTGCTTCTCCACCACGTGCCAGCAGGTAGCCTGCTCTGGCGGTTCCAATGGAAGTAAACCATGTTCGGAGTGACTTAACTCCCATGTGCCTTTTATCTGGGGGTTCACATCTTTATAACCTAACAAGTATAATATAAGCTACATATGTAGTTTTGAATTTCCTAATAACCACACTAGAAAAAATAAAACAAAGTCATAAACTTCATTTAAAAACCATCTTTTGGGGCTGGAGAGATGGCCTAGCAGTTAAGAGCGCCGACCGCTCTTGCAGAGGACCCGGGTTCGATCCCCAGCACCCACATGGTGGCCGAGAACCGTCTGAATACTCCAATTCCAGGAGAACTCCAGTTCCAGGGGAATCCGACACCCTCTTCTGACCTCCACGGCATTGCACGACACGGGTGCACAAACTTGCATGCAGACAGTACATTCATACACATACAGAAATAAATAAAATTAATAAAAAAAATTTTTTTAAATCCCATCTTTTATCTTTTACTCTATAATTAAAATGTCATTTCAACATGAGATCACTATAGGTAATTGTTACTGAGGTATTTTTCATTCTCTTGTCATGCTAAGTTTTTTATACTTGCCCATATTAGTTCAAATTTTAGTTCAGACTAGATGAATTTCAGGTGCTCAGTAGCCATGTATAGCTGGTAGCTGCCATATTGGATGTCCTTGGTCTAAAACCAGTAGAAGAACTGGCCTTTGATAAAGTTGAGACCATCTTCCCCATGGAAAGAGAGAAAAAGTGAGGGCACAAGTGGGAAGATTGATGTGTATTAGTTACTTTTTTGTTGCTGAGACAAAAATATCAGGCAAAAGCAATTTAAGCAAGAAAGATTATATTTTGGTCCAATGCGGGGGACGCCCCTCATGGTGGGAGAGGGAGCATGAGGCCGTCGGCCACACTGCTGGAAAGCAGAGATGGAGACAGGAAGTGGATCCTGGCTATCAAACATCAGGGCTCACCCCTAGTAACCCACTTTCACCAGCAAGGGGCTCAACCTCCTGCAAATTCCACAGTCTTCCAAAACAGTTTTACTAACGGGAACCAAGTGTTCAGACATATGAGCCTATGAAAAATGTTTCCCATTCAAATCACAATGGAGCATGCGGTGGATGAGGGACAACGGCAGGATGACCATGTATCACAACTACTGGTGCGTTACTTAATGTTCCTTGGATACCTCCTTCAGCTTTCAGATTCCCTTTTTCCTTCTGTGCAAACGTACTTCTGGAAGTTGCTGGGCTTCCTGTCTCATAGAAGGTGGGTCACCTTAACGTTGGAGGAGAGTCTTCCATAATATCTGAAATCAATTCAATTTAGGGCAATGCAGACTTTCTTACCATTCTCTTCTCACACATTTGTAGAGACAAAGCCTCATTCTGTAGTAAAGCAAGTGTAAGTTCTGCATCTAAGAGCAGGCAGCCTTAACTCTAGTCCTTCATGGTTCTGAGCAGTTCACTTCACAAGGATGGTCTTCATAGCTAGCATAATACAGCAAAAACACTCCAAGGTAGTTAGTGCCCACATACGCAATCAATAATAATAATCACAGCACTGACAGCAATGCACACAGGACCAACTGCATCTTGGGGGCAGCAGTCCATGACTTCTCCAAACCCATTTTTCACTCATAGATGAGCAAAAGGCCAAGTGTAACTTTTCCTAAATCCCTTTCTCCTTCCCCTTCAAACCATCCTGTACTTTGAGGTAATCTAATCCACATGTTTCTATTCATTTATACCTAACTCATCAAACTGTTGTTTTCTAACAGTGATTCGATGGCCAAGAAGCCTCTCTTAAAGCTCCTTTCTTCAAAATAGGATGTTGAGGTTTCCCAAGTGAGAGAAAAAAGCCGATCCCCCAAAGGTTTAAATTCAAGTCAAAACTACAGACTCCCAAAGTCTGTGAGTCAAACTTGACACAATGCCTTCCCAATATTCCTAATAACAGCTTCCCTAGGTGATTTTTCAAGTTGGTTCAGTGATAGAGTGAAAATGCTTAGGCTAGGCAGAGCTGCTGGACCACAGTTGCCTGTGACTGCACTTGAGATAAATTGGGCTAGAAAATAAGATGCATTCAAAAAGGATGTTTTTCAATCCATTCACTTCCCCTCCCTGGAGAGCCCCTTCACCTCCTCCATGCTGGACCTTGAGCCTCCTGTCACCTGGAGCTCTCTTCCTCACCCCAGGGTGCCTTCTGTCCAGGGTGGGGCTATTCAGGCATCTCCCTCATTTCCCTTTCTCAAAGAAAGCCTATGTGGAAAGCGGCAGAGAAACAAAATCCCAAAGCATGAAGAGTTTCATGGCCCTGCAAAGAAACTAAAGACAACTTAGGTCAGACGTTAGCCTGATAAACCTCCCAGCTCCCTTTAACTTAAGACCTTAATTAAACTGACCCTTGTAAGGGGGATTAAAAATAAATACTCATTTATGATTTTTCTCTGGAATCCTGTTAAACACTACACGAACACATTATTTCTGGTTTATTATAGCTTCCTAAGGTATCTTGCCCAAATAGATTTTCTTTCTGCCATTTGGAATTAAGACAAATCTCTAGCAGCCCTCACAGGCCTAGACTTTCTGATCTTCATGCATGTTTGTTTCTCTTTGGGAAGCTTCCAGACATGGGCCATTGGACACATGTGATCCTGGTGGGATGAATTTACGAGGTCTCTTGCAAAGGAGCAAACTGTGTAGTCTGGCAGCAGAGTAGGACACCATAAATGTCAAAAAAATGTATTGAATTAATCTATATCAACAGAATCCAGAGGGTCTAAGACCTCATGAAATAAAGAAGGGGAATTGTATTCAGGGTTCACAAAGCAACGGGAGAAGCTGAAGAGGTTTAGAGAGACTGGGATGGGGGGGCGGAGAGAAGGAGCCGAGTAAGGTAATTTTTCAGACAACTTCAAACATTGGCTTTGTTCCCAGCGAGAAATGAATGGTCATTTCTAGAAGTTTTTGGCAAGTGACTGTAGTTAAAACAGGACAGACTTAGTGACATATACCAACAAAGGACTGTTTGGTTATTATCTTCCCGGAACAAAGGGGGAAGATTTGTATTTGGTGTATATGCGTGGATTTTTCTAGGAAATATGAAAAAGGAAGGTTGGACAATGGAAGAAATGAGGCAAGTCTTTGAGCCAGAAAGGGAAATTTGCTGTGTCTGTTAGAGACTAGTAGTCTGCTGGGCCCAGGCTCAAAGCCATGGATAACATAAATCCATTTCCATAGTTGAACTGTCCCCGAGACAGTGGAAGGAGCCAATAGCAAGGGTGATGTTTCTGGAAAGCCAGTAGTATGTAGGGCAGAGGTTGTGATGGCTTACAGACTCCGGCAGTTACCCCTAAGCCTGAGCCTCCAGTGACAGGAACCCCAGTGGACAGGAATGCTTGTTTTACAAGCTTGAGGAACTGAGTTTGGACAGCCATTTACAGCGTGGGGTTTGGCCTTACGTGACTATAATCCCAGTGCTGTCAGCTGCACAGCTAAGAAGATAGTGGGCCTTGCTGGCACCAGCCTAGCTCCAGGTTCAATGGGAGACCATATGTCCCAGGAATAAAACAAAGAGTGTTTAGAATAAGACACCTGGTACCCTCCTCTGGATGCCATGCAGCATACAAATGCACACATGTGCATATCACACACACACACACACACACACACACACACACACAAGTTATTAAGAAGCAACAGTCCTGTTCTGTGAACATGAGATGAGGAATTAGCAGACACCTAAGTAGAATAGACAATGCAAGATGATCCCACAATGAACCAGAAGCACCACAAGAATGCAGAACCTGAGAGGTCGTTCCAAACACAGTATCCTACAGAGATTTCAGAAACACTTGCTCTTGCAGAGGATGTAGGTCTGCTTTCAGCACCCTGGTGATAGCTCGAACCACCTAGGACTCTAGTTCCACATTATCTGATGCCTTTTTCTGTCTTCCACAGGTACTTTATCCATGTGGTACACTTATGGACATGCAGGCAAAACATCCATATACATAAATTTAAAAATTACAAAGAAAGCAGAAGTCAGTTCTTTTGGAAGCCCAGTAGCATATGTAAGGACCATGAGTGACAGACAGCGTGCTCAGTCCCTTGCCTAACACCCTCACTGTGGGTGGAATCCTCTATGTGTGAAACTGCCTCTCTGCCCTTCTGCCATCAAATGGAATCTTATCCGAGAGCAAAAGAGCACTCCAGAGCCTTGATTTGTAAAATCTGGCTTGTTTTCTCTTGTGTAGAATAGACATCACATCAATACAGAACAGGAACACTGTGCTTTAAATATGAAGCGTCCCCCATGTGCTCATATGCTTGGGTACTTAGCTCCTAGTACTATTTTGAAGGTTGTGGAAACTTTAGGAGGTGGAACCTTACTTTTCTGGGAGTGTGCCTTGAGGTCCCACAGCCCAGCCCTGTTCACGCCCGGATTGATTCTTGATGGCAGATCAATGCAAGCAGCTACATCAAGCCCCTGCTCCAACCTTTCCTATCATGACGAACTGTATCCTTTATGAACCATGAGCCACAATAAGCTGCTCCTTTCTGAAGCTGATTGTGTCAAGTTTTGTCACAGCAATGAGAAGAGTATCTAATACAAGGTACTACTTGAAAGGGGGGATGAGATCAGTTGAAGGAGGGTAGGAGGGCGCAAATAAGAACAAACCACAGTGACAGATGCAGGACAACATCTAATAAACAGATAGTACAAATAGATAACTGTAAACAATCTACTTTTTTTTTAAGTTTTTTTAAATTTATTTTTATTTTATTTTATTTATTTCTGTATGTGTATGAATGTACTGTCTGCATGTAGATCTGTGCACCCGTGTCGTGCAATGCGCGGAGGTCAGAAGAGGGTCTCAGATTCCCCTGGAATCTACTTTTAAAAATATAAAGTTGTGAGAAAAATACCCCAAATGATGTTCTCAGGACTCCACAGATTTCCCAGCCTGGCATGATGTTACTTTCTTGGATGAGAAAGCCACCCCAGCTCCTATTTTATGTCGGTGGATCTCTTTCTGGAATGTTCTTCCCCTAACCTTCCTCGCTAATCAGACCTGACCGTTATTTCCTATTTCCTCCAAGCCTGGAAGGTAGTTTAATGTCCAGCCTCATCTCTTAGTCTTTGGGAATAGGGAGTGTCCCCAAAGCCTCTTCAGCAATACGCATTTAAATATCACATTCTGTACATTATGGACTTCTTATCTATGTACAAAAAAAACATGTATTTGTCATGCCTGCCCCCGTGTCTCCCAGGGGCAGTGGTTCCTATGAACTAGAGCATCTTTAATGTACAGAGCCCCAAGTCATCATCAAAGGATGTTTCTGTACATTTTCCATTGTGATTCAAAGCATAGAATACAACTGTGATACTCATTCACACATAAACATTTTAATATCAATTTTGAAAGGTTATTTTATTTTTAACAGGTTGTTCTTACACACTAAGTTGATTCGAAATCCCACTATTGGTATAAAACTCACAGAGAAGAAAATACGGAATTAAATTGTGTATATCCGTGAAAGACAGAGAAAGACAGAGACAGAAGGAGAGAGAGAGACAGAGTAGAGGAAAGGGACGTCTAATAGCCCAGGGTGATGAGGAAAAAGAGTGCACAGAGCCTAAGAAGAACTTTGAACTTCACGGTTTAGTGAGGATCTTTCTTAGTCTCTCCTGTAAACTCCAAGTAAAAATTTTATTCCTCAGTGATGCTCTGTGGGGTGGATGAGCATGGTTAGAGTGTCTTATGCAGCAAACGCTGGGCCCAACTCGGTTGGGAGGGAAAGAAAACTGTTCCAGGAGGGGAGAACCCTGCGGACTGTGCACATCCCAGAACTCACAATACTACTGCCACATGTCTGGGATGCCAACAGAGCACAGAAACAAACAGCAGGTTGTAGGCACAAGGGAGAGAGGGAAGGCTGGTAAGCCAGGACAGCGACAGAGGGAGGGCAGCCTCTATTGCACAAAGGACACAGAAACCACTGCACCAGTCCAGGCCTTGTCACCATATAGAAAATGGGGGAAATGGTAATGTCTGTAAGCACCAGTCAGCCGCTGGCCTCAGTGACTTCCTCATTGCACCCTTTATTCTCAGGACAGGGGGGGAGGATCTCTGAGAACCTCTTATGGACCATACAGCATTGTTATGGCTTAGCTCCCTTGGATTTTAGTACAAATTAAGTCCTGGTGTTTGCAAGAGCATTTCTGACACTCCTTTATATGGTATGTGCACACCTCATCACTCACGCATACATTGCTTCATGTCCACACACACACACACACACACACACACACACTGTGGATGTCTTTGTTGAATGGTTTTGGAAGACTGTGGGTGGTTATCTGGTTCCCCCACTCCATGTTCATGCCTCCCTGGGCATTGCTCCAGGAGGATGATGTGTATGATGATATGCATGTAGACCCCAGGCAAAGCATCCTGAGTCTTCTGCTTCCCTCTTGGTGAGAGAATTGGAGAGAGTAAGAGTGAACCCTGGGGTTTCTTTCTGCCTGCTTATTCTTGCATCCTGGAAAGTTATTATTTGTGTGTTGACTGTTATGAGGTTTACTTGCTTTTCGTAGCCAATAGACACACAGAAAAATTATACATATACTTACATGAAGTAAATATTTTAACAATATTAATAAATGTTAATTAGGAAGAGTGAAGAGACCTAAAGGTAGTGCTAGGAGTATTGGAGGAGATACCAGCTCATGGAATGGGACAAAGTCTTGAGTCATCAAGTATATCCATGAACTCACAAAGTTCTACAAATTTGTCTTTATGGTCATAGTACTCACATGATGAAGATATCATGTTGAGCTTCTTTGTTAAAAAGCACTGCAAAGACATGTCCACCCACATGTAGGAGAAGAGTGATTTAGGTTGTATACCTACCTATATGGTATCCCATTTCATTTAGACTCATGGCGGCAAAGAGAGAGCATGCATTAAAATTTTATTGATTAAGAGGACATATATACTTTTTTCATTTTAAATTTTATTTATTTATTTATTTATTTATTTATTTATTTATTTATTTATATGAATGTACTGTCAGCATGTATGTCTGTGCACCCATGTCGTGCAATGCCGCAGAGGTCAGAAGAGGGTGTCGGATTCCCCTGGAACTGGAGTTAAAGATGGTTCTCAGCCTCCATGTGGGTGCTGGGGATTGAACCCGGGTCCTTTGCAAGAGCAGTCGGCGCTCTCAACCGCTAGGCCATCTCTCCAGCCCCGAGGACATATATACTTTTATTGATAATTCAAATCATCTATTTGGAATAGTTATGACCCTGTAGCTTCAAAGAAGTTGTAAATTCATTTCAAAAGGCAATTTTTGTGAATTTCATGGAAAGAAAAATGATCTTACTCAAGCTAAGAAGTCCATAAAAGAAATTAAGAAAACTCTTAATAATGGATGAGCAACCAGATCCCCTTTCAAGTCTCATGGCCTGAGTTTGACCCACAGGATCCACATCGTGGAAGCAGAAAACTGACATTTGCCAGTTGCTCTCAGACCTCCACATGCATCCTGTGGCCTGTGTGCCCCTACACTAAAATAAGTACATATAAATAAAAATTATGAAATGTTTCTAGCACTTATCTCAAAGCTGAGCACCTCATAGGTGCTCATAGGACCTGAAGCAGGGGCCTGACAGAAGACCAGGTGATCTCACACTGAGCTGTTAGTCACTGTGTCATGCATATACAAAAAGCACATTACACACACCTCTGCAATCAGATGAATGTCCCATTTGCATGACATTATTATTTGTTTATTTCCCAAATATCAGAGTTATACTTCTAAATTGGAATCACAAAACTTTCTAAAAGAAAATATACATTGCTCTAACTTCTTAAACAGAGAATTCTCCACATACTATAGGCTGTGATGGTTCCAATTATGAGCATCGGTCATCTGGTGTTTGGCGGAGGCTTCTTTACAATCATCAGCCTATTTATTATTGTTAAAATCTGTTCCAAACAACCAAGTCAGTGATCTTGCTCCTTTCCTGCAGCAACTGATGTCTGCTGGCAACTTCTGCCCCAAGAATATAATCTGAGTTGCCCTGGAACGGATCCAGATGGGGGTTGAGTTGAAGTTCGTGTTAAATCCTTTGGCAGCTCTAACCAGCACCCCAGTAAGATTCTTAGATAAATAAAAAAAGGTTTCCCCGTCCTTGGGGTCCAATGCCTTGAGGACCTGTAAGCCCGCACAGAACCCATCCTCCTCCTTTGGGTTCTTGACGCTGGCTGCTTCACAGGCATGCCCCCAGTGTGGAGCCCCATGTGGCCTGCCACCCCTAATCAGAGCAGCAGCCTGCTGTCCTTTTCAAAGGAGGAGCCAGTTGGGTCAACAGCCCTGTACAAAAGCCAGGGACCTCATCACCAAGCTTCCTCAGTGAAGACAAGATGATTTAAAAAGATCAGCCTCAGGGAAAGAAAGAAGCCAGCTGTAATTCAGCAAATAGAAAAGATATCTTTCACAATATAACCAGCAGACACAGAGAATTGAAGAGACAATATGTCTAGAAACTAAGAACAAGATGTCATTAAAAAACAAAAACAAACAAAAAAGCATGCGAACAATACAATAGTTCTTAGAAATTAAAGAGTACTTTTAAAACGTATTGCATTTTTATTTATTTGTGTGTGGTGTATGTATGTGTGCACATGCCACAGTGTGACTGTATGTGTGCACATGCCACATTGTGTGTGTGCGTGTGTGTGTGTGTGCGTGTGTGCGTGTGTGTGTGTGAGTGTGTGCGTGTGCGTGTGTGCGTGTGTGTGTGTGTGCGTGTGTGTGTGTGTG
>VZQC01001715.1:657781-721111 GCA_009823505.1 Rhizomys pruinosus | reverse complement strand
AGGAAGGAAGGAAGGAAGGAAGGAAGGAAGGAAGGAAGGAAGGAAGGAAGGAAGGAAGGAAGGAAGGAAGGAAGGAAGGAAGGAAGGAAGGAAGGAAGGAAGGAAGGAAGGAAGGAAAGGAATGGAGGAAGGGAGGGAAATATTAGTACCTATGACAAATTAAAATTATGTGTGGAGAAAAAATAACCCCACAAAAAGTCAAAGAATTAATGAGAAGCTGGAAAAGAAAAAAAAAAAACCCTACAATTCCAATTCATATCATAAAAAGTTAACTTCTGGGGCTAGAGAGATGGCTCAGCAGTTAAGAACACCGGCTGCTCTTGCAGAGGACCCGGGTTCGATTCCCAGCACCCACATGGCGTCTAAGAACCGTCTTTGACTCCAGTTCCAGGGGAATCTGACCTCCACAGCATTGCACAACACGGGTGCATTAACCTACATGCAGACAGTACATTCATACACATAAAAAATAATAAATAAATAAAATTTAAAAAGTTAATTTCTTTAAAATATTGTGAAATTCCTATAAAATGCTACAAGAAAAAAAAGGCTTTAATAAAATAGAAAAACAGTTGAAAGGACATTTCATGGGGAAAAATATGACCATTCTTACACAAAAAATTGTTCCAGAGCTGGAGAGATGGCTCACTGGTTAACAGCACTAGCTGCTCTTGCAGAGTACTGGGTTCAGTTCCCTCCCAGCACCCACAGGGCAAGTAACAATCATCTGTAACTTCAGTTCCACCCTCTTCTGACCTCCACAGCCATTGTACGACATGGGTATACTTATATACATGCAGGCAATTCATTCATACACATGAAATAAAAATAATGAGAAAAAAAGAAAATGTTCCACTCATAAGATTGGTTCACAGGGTGTTATCAGATGTATATTCTTGCTCAATACTGGGTACTCATAAAATGTTCTGAGGAAAAAAATGGCTGTGGATAGAGGAACTGATTAAGGCTGATTAAGGCACAATGATAGGTGAAACATTTACTCTTCACCCAAATTCCCTTTCCAAATTAATATATAAGCTGCCCATAGTGGTGCATCCTGTAATCCCAGTATTCAGGAAGCAAGCACAGGAGGTTCTCTGTGCGTTCAAGGCTAAGCTGGTCTACATAGCAAGTTCCAGGCCAGCTGGGACAACAGAGAGACCCTGGATCAAAAAGACCAAAAAAAAAAAAATCTCAAAATTAAATATGTGTGTGTTTGTGCCTCTGTGTATGTCATGTGTGTAGGTACCCACAGTGGCCAGCAGAGGGCATCAGATTTCCTGGAGCTGGAGTTACAGGCAGTTGTGAGCTGCCTGACCATGGGCACTGGAAACTGAACTTGGGTCCTTTGAAAGAGCAGTGCATGCTATGCTCTTCACCACTGAGCCATCTCTCCAGCCCTTCAAAAATTAAATACGTTATACTGAGAGAATTGTAAATACACAGTTGTAATAAATAGCACAAAGAGACTCATCTCCTTTTTCCAGTTTTCGCCACTAAAACTACACAGTACAGTGTCACAGCTAGGATACTGACTGATATTTGAAAACACACAGCACTTTCATTTCTACAAGATCCCTCTGTTGCCCTTGGGTAGCTCTGCTTATTTGCTACCCCCCAGCCCCTATATTACAAGTGCATTGTCTAGTTCTACAATTTTTGTTGTTTTGAGAATTTTACAAATATGGAAGAGTATGGGCACGTATGTTTGTGGTTGGCTTTCTCCATTAGTCTTAGTGTGCTGTTCCTCCAAGTTACCCTGCATACCAGTTGCTCACTCCCTTTTTTATTACTGTCATATTCCGTGCATGGATACCTGCCACAGTTTTTAACTGTTCGCCTATTGAAGGATGTTCAGGTTGTTTCCAGTTTGGGGTTGTTTTAGATGAAGCTGATGTATACATTTGTATGTGGATGTTTTTGTGTGAAAATGAGTTTTTCTTTGGTGTGTATGTATCTATGTGTTCATGTGGGTGCATGCACATGAAGGCAAGCAAATGCATAGAAAGAACAGAGGTCAATGTTGGGTGCCATTATCCCTTTTGACCTCATTTTCTTTGAAAGATTTATTTCATTCTTATTTTTATGTGTATGTGTTTGTGTGTACGTGCACACGTGTATGTGTTTGTGTGTATGTGCACACATGTGTATGCGTTTGTGTGTACGTGCACGCGTGTGTATGTGTTTGTGTGTGCAGGCTGTGAAGGCTGGAAGAGAGTGTTGGAATCCCTGGAGCTGGAGTTCAGTGGTTGTGGGGTCAGCCAATGTAGGTGCTGGGACTCAAATTCTAGTCCTCTACAAATGCAACAAGACCTCTTAACCTCTGAGACATCTGTGCAGCCCCAAACACATTATTTTCTGCGAGTATTTCTCATTGAATCTGCA
This sequence comes from Rhizomys pruinosus, assembly GCA_009823505.1. NCBI lineage: Eukaryota > Metazoa > Chordata > Mammalia > Rodentia > Spalacidae > Rhizomys > Rhizomys pruinosus. Next base: position 718,726 of record VZQC01001715.1, on the reverse strand, counting down.
AACATTTGATTAGACTGGCAGGCCGGCAAGCCCCAGGGAACTCCTGCCTTTGCTTCCTCAGCACTGCAGACTCTCATGGCCATGCCTGGCTTTCACATGGGTGCTGGGGATCGGAATTCAGGCCCTTTTGTTATACAGCAGCCACTCTACTGACCGAACCATGTCCTTGGCCTCAAGCTTTTCTTTTTCTGGGATAAATTCCCCAAAGCATAATTAGCAGGGAGCTATGGAACCACGTGGTTCATTTTTAAAGAACCTGCCAAGCTCTCGTGGTGGTATCATTTTACATTCCTGCCTTCAAATAGGAGTGATCCAGTTTCTCTACAACCCCTTCAGAATTTAAGGCACTTTTTCTTGTAGCTCTCCTGATTGGTAGTTAGTAATACATTCTTGTAGCTTTCATCCACATTTTCCTAATGGCTAATTGTTGTTGGGCAAACATTCCCTGGACTTACTCATGATTTATAGATACTTGTGGAAGAAAAGTCTCTTCTTGTCTTTTGCCCATGTTATAGTTAAATTGTTCACTTTAATTGAATTAATTGCTAAGGATTAAAAATTGTTAATATTTTAAAATACTTTTATTAATTAGCTTACAAAGTAACAGGTTTCTGTAAGCTTCTCATACATACATAGTTTGGGCTGATTCTGCCAACCTGCATCCTCCTTTCTCTCAAGTCTCCCCCACCCATGTCCCCACTGTCCACTCCACTCCCACTGTGCAGAAGTCAAAGCCAGGATTCCTGGGATTCCTGACCAGCCACACTAGTCAACTTGGAAAGGTGCAGCCCAGTGAGTGACTCTGCCTCAAAAAACAAGGTGAACAATAACTGATGAACCAAGATTGTCCCTGTGGCCTCTATTTGTACACATGTACACACACACATACACACACATACACACACACACACACACACACAAGAAAGAGAGAACTATGGTTGTATCAGGCTGGATGCAGGGCATGGAGAGACATGAGGTGTGCCCTCTGTGCCAACGTCGCTGCCCACAGGGCCCAATGAGGAACAAGTCTTTATTTGGCCAACAGTTCCTAGGTAAGTACAACGTGTCTGGTTGATTCTAGCTAACTAGCCATAGCCATGAAAACGAGGAATCTATCAAGCTATGATTGGCATGCAGTATTGGTGCACTGCGCTTCTCAAATAGGTTTGCTTTTGCTATATTCTGAGAACTCGTTCTGTATTTTTATTTGTATGGAATAAATTCTTTTCATCAAATCCCAAGCTTAGCCACATTTGTTTGGAGCTAAGTCATAAAAATATTGGACCTTGAGCATTGCTAATAGGCTAGGATTATGTGTTTGTAAGAGATGAAACGTGGAAACTATGCCTTCTAGCCCAAAGGTTATATAACATTTAAGCAGCCTGGAAAAAAAAAAAAAAAAAAAAAAAAAAAACAGGCAAGATGAGTGTGTGTCAGATCCTTCTCTGGGTCCAAGACCTCCAGGGAAGCCTGAAAACAGAGGCAAATCTCCATTTAAAGCAGGGGCCATCTATAAATCTGGATTCTCTGGGATGAGTCGTCCAGAGAGGAATTTATATGTGTCTAGGAAAGTGGAAAAACCTTGTCCAGCATTTTACATTGAAAAGGCTCTCTTATCTGTCTATTTCCTTCCATAGATTAATGATTCTCACACTTTTTTCATCATTGCTGCTCCTCAGGAGACTTTTTATTTTTTAATTTTTTTCCTAATGGTCCCTCCGGCTCCTGCCCCCATGAAATTTGAATGGCACAAAATAGACTGTATAGTTGCTTGTATTATTGAAGAAAGTTCCATTTTGGAAGGCCACAAACCACTGTAAATCTTCATCCTCATTTCAATAGTTGTCCCTGCACCGCCCCCCCCCCATTGGGAACAATATCATCCTGGTAGAGAACATGTGTCCCAGGTGAATGAGTGTCCAAGTTCTTTACAGTGAGCTGATGCTATCCATTGTAAATCCCCAGCTCCAGATTCGTGACCAAGTTCTTCTCTTTGTAGCTGCCAAATCACTTTCAGATGGAGGATGCTTAGAACTTGAGTGGCCCAAGTGTGATGCAGTCTGTCCTCACATGCCTCCTCCTCTCTCTTCTCCACTCTTGGATGAAGGTCAGATGTATGGAAGGCGGACACCTCCGTATGAGCACTCAGACTTTTGGGGGCTTCACATTGGTGGGTCTTAACTGTAGACTTGGTTCATTATCTAGAAGCTCGAGATGGTCAGCTGGTAGTTCTGACTGCTTTGCTGGTAGGAGCTCAATTTAGAGATAGCCCTGTGGGCATAGGAGCCCTCCTGGGAGATAAAGCTACATCTTTCACTTGTCCTCGTCCAGTACGTCCACCTACTTGCTCTGTTGTCTCAAATTACTTTGGCACTTGCAAGATTATGGCTCCAACTCCCAATTGCCCAACCTACTCCCACATCTGGAGTCCATGGCAGAGTCAGTGCCTATTCTTTTTTTAAAAATATTTTTTAATTTTTTTTAAATTTATTTCATATGTGTATGAATGTACTGTCTGCATGCAGGTTTGTGCACCCGTGTCGTGCAATGCCGCAGAGGTCAGAAGAAGGTGTGGGATTCCCCTGGAACTGGAGTTCTCCTGGAATTGGAGTTTCAGACGGTTCTCGGCCGCCATGTGGGTGCTGGGGATCGAACCTGGGTCTTCTGCAAGAGCAGTCGGTGCTCTTAACCATTAGGCCATCTCTCCAGCCCAAGGCCTATTCTCCATAATCTCCAGACCCAGAAACTATGGAGAGACAGACCTTCTCTCTGCCTGTTGGCATACCATGCCTTCTGTATTCAAGGTTCTTTCTGACACTTGGCAGCTCAGGTCTGGGTTCCCAAACCTGATGTCACAATTAGCAAATAGAATGTCTCTCCCTTTACATTTTGAAATGACATCTTTTTATAGAATTTCTTTACATTATACTTTATATTGTGTTTTGTTGTTGAGTCTTAGGCTTGTAGATATTTGAATTATTTTATCTTTGTTTCCCCTTTTAAGCCTGCATCATTTTAACTAAAATATTGGCAGAGTTTGGGCAAATTTGCCTAGGATGAGTTGTCTTTCCCCTCCCGCCCACTCTAGCACACCTCATATCTGCTTGGTGGGGTGTGGGGAGGAGAGAACTAGCTTCAGAGACTCGTCTCTCCTTTTCTGGGTGGCAGCTTCATGTATTTAACTTGGCTCTGAAAAGTCTCCCTCCAAATTCAAACGTAATGAGGACAAGGAAGTTATTACAAGGAGTTATTACCAGGGTGTTCTGAAAGGTATGCAGAGTGGAGGCACTTTTGCTATGGGCCATGACAACACTGTACACTCCATGATGACTCCAGGCCAACCTCAAGCTCCTGGAATTTCCCTGAGGCCTACTTGCCTTCAAAAACCAATAAACATCCAGGTTGTTTATTGACATGGTTCCGACTCTCGTCCACCATTGGCTGTGGCCCTGGGTGGCCTGACCACCTTGCTTCTACACTTGGAAAATGGTAAATTCAGGTTGGTTCAATATATTAAGTCGTTACCTAGAAGAATCAAATACACACAGAGAAAAGGCCTCAAGAAAGAGCCTCGACAGGAAAAGCATACATGTATTTAGATTATAACAAAATGGAATTAAATAGAATTACTAGTTCTGTTTTGCTTTGAAAATTTCAGACTCTTTTGTGATGGTTTAAACCCATACAAATACCTTTAAAAAATAACACACACAGTATGCCACAGAGTGGCCTGTGGGTCCCATCTGAACAGCTGCTTGTTTTGTAAATAAAGGTTTATTGGAGCACGACCACACCCACTTGTTTGCAAATCATCTCTAGCTGTCTTTCTGTTATAAGACAGAATCCAGTAGTTGCAGCAGAAATCATATGTGGCCCACCAAGCCTAAAATATTTAACATTTAGCTCTTTACTGAAAAGTTTACCAACTTCTGTTTCAGATCAGTATTGGAACACAGCGTCCCTCGTTTTCCTCTTGTGGGCCGTATTCAGAAAAGGGGTGTGCTGTCAAGCAAGCCAACTCATGACTTCTGAGAGTGTGCTAGAAGAAGACAGGGTGTCCCCTGTATTTTTTTTAAGCTCTGCCTAGTGTACTACACAAATTGGTAGCTGGCATATCCTTAAAATATGTTGATTCCAGGACTGCTGTCGCACAGTGGTGTGGATTCTACCCCGTTTGTCATGCCAGTGCCCCCCAAATTTAGAATTTGACAGATTTCAGATTTCCTATTTTTGGGTTGGGGATGCTCCACCTGCACCCACTCCTTATATGTTTTTCCTGTAAGTCATATCAATCCATGAACTGGGTGCATTCGAACACCTTCTTCTGGATGGCACCAGGAATACCCAAGAGATGTTTGCTTTGCTGGAAGCGACTGGATTCACTGTCTCCCATCCCCGTGTCTCAGTTCACTCTCAGGCTTCAGGGCTCAACATCCAGCTCTTTTCAAAGGACTTAACAAATGAGTGGCTCTCCGCATTTACTTATCCATGTGCTCAGATATACAAGGTTAAAAAAGACCTATTCGAATTTAAAAACAGGAAAATTAATCAGGCTGTTGCTCAAAGTAAAGCCAAAGAGAGCAGGCATAATGTGCCCCAAGCATCCAACACTGTGTTACCCCTTGACAAGACTGCTGAATCAATTAGCCTAATTAAATGAGGTGGAAAATTACTCCTGCAAATAAGTTGCCATGAAAGGTAAGTCTTAATTTAGCCTAAGGGAAAGCAAACAGTTACCCCTCCTCTTGCCAGAGTTTATGAATGGGGAATAATTGGCAATTTATGTATGTGTGTTTTAAGGTCTTGGTACAAACCTGTTTTTGTTGACAAGCAGCAGAGGCTTTCGGGGGCATTCTAATTAAGGGGCTGTGTGTATTGGCACAGATGTCACATGTGTTCCATGGCTGTTAAGTGTGGGGGCCACTCCACCCCAAAGTTGACGTTGACCTCTGAGAGCCATGCCCACTGTACATCAGCCTCTACAGCCTGTTGCCTGTGTTTCCTTCCTGAGAGACATTTCTCTGGCTGAGAAGACTCTACCACAAGGGTCCTGGAGAGACAGGCAATGAACTTTTAAAAAATGCCCTGAAGGCCTTTGAAAATTGATGATTTCAGGGAGGACAATTGTGGCTCGAATATGAAATGTCCCCACCAAACAATCAAATGTTTGAATTCTTGGGTCACAGTTGGTGGGACTATGTTGGGAGGTTGCGGAACCTTTCTGACAGGAGCCACAGCTGGAGAAAGTATGTCACGGGGGCAGAACTTTCAAAGATATGGCTAGCTCCACTTTCAAGGTTATAAGCTGCTGCACCCACTCCAGCTCATGATGCTCCACACCCTCTGAACTGTGAGCCAATCCTTCCTGTCTTCAGTTGCTTCTATCGGGTGTTTGGTCACAGTAGCCAAAAAATTAACTAACCCATGACCACAAATTTTAAGAGAAAGATTTATGGTCCATGTCAGCATAGGGGCAGGGAATAGACTCTTCCTTCTGAAACTCGTAGTCATTCTGTTCCTGGACCTTGCCAGCACCATGCCACGCCCATGCTGCCTGTCCTTCAGAAAGACCTCAGAGTTTCTTTTTCACTGAGGAGGCCCTTAGGGTCTTGGTTGGTTTCTTGCAGTGGTACTCTGGGTCAGAGGGATGGCTCAGTGGGAAGTTCTACTACCCAAGCCTAATGACCTGAGTTGGATCCCCATGTAAAGGTGGAAAGAGAGAACTGACTCCATGTGTGTGCTGTGACACACACGTGTTCATACCCACATATCACAAACACACACACACACACACTTTTTTTTAATTTTTTTTATTAATTTTTTTTATTTATTTCTGTATGTGTATGAATGTATTGTCTGCAAGCAAGTCTGTGCACCCGTGTCGTGCAATGCCGCGGAGGTCAGAAGAGGGTGTCGGGTTCCCCTGGAACTGGAGTTCTCCTGGAATTGGAGTTTCAGACGGTTCTCGGCCGCCATGTGGGTGCTGGGGATCGAACCCGGGTCCTCTGTAAGAGCGGTCGGCGCTCTTAACCGCTAGGCCATCTCTCCAGCCCCCACAATTATTTTTTTTTAAGTCAGGTTTGTATCATTCCCAAAGATCTATTCCCCAATAGGGATGTGTTCCAAAGAAATCAGACTATAGACTAGAAAAAAATTCCTGCGATAGTAGGGTAATTAAAAATTGAAATAATCACAATATGAAGTTCTCTGCACAACCTGCTTCCAAGCACTCCACCCAGTCTAGAGCCTGGAGCCCTCCTAATCAGAGGGAACTTAGACAAGCTAGGATGACAAGCTGTTCTCACCCAGGCCTGCTGCCTCCCGTTTTCCTGGCCCAGCTCACACACTGCAGCCAGACCCTAAGCTCCTATTGCTAGTGCTGAGAAATGAACTTGGGTCCTCTGCAAGAGCTGTAGGCACTCTTAGCTGCTGAGCCATCTCTCAAACCCCTGTTCTAGACTCTTTCTGTTTAACTTTTTTTTTTAATTTAATTTTTATTGATGGTTTGTGCATTTCGTACATCATTTTCCAATTCAGATCAGGCATATTTCCCTTTCCCTTCCCCCCCACCCCCACCCCATCCCAGATCATGTATTCTGCCATAACTGTCCTGCATCTTTCAGGTTTTTTTTTTTCATTTTTTAGCTATAAGTGATAATCCATGCGTATAAGCATCCTTCGTGCAAAACCAATCTACAGACTGTGGGGGGTTGTGCCCAAACCCCCACAGTCCCACCATTCAGTGGGGGGTGACAGGTTGTTTGTTCAATCAAGTTGATCAAATGAGTGTCCAGACTACATCGCTGTAGTTTCACAGTTCACCCCAATCGCAGCCTTTACATTCTACCACGCCCCCTCTTCCGCAGATTGTTCCCTAGGCTTAGAAAAGGGGCACAGGTGGATGAGAAGTAAAACTGTCCTCTCTCTCTGGAGCTGTTGACTTGGATTCTGGTCAATTCTGGCTGTTTCCTTTCATGGGCTGACAGTTTGTTCAGGAGTAACCTTTAGATCCTACTAATGAAGCACAAGCAATTAGATATATAGGTATTTAAGCAGCACTAATAGTTATGGTAGGTTACTTTGGCATAGACACATATGTTTGGATGATATGTTAATCCATGAATTACATTTTTACCCCCTGATAAATATGACAAGGTCTTACTGTGGCTTATAACATCTCCTAACCTGTAGAGGAAGTAGGCTTGTGGCATCAGCCATGGGTTATTCCTCCAAGGAGAGAGCCAATAGCCAATTAGATTTGGGATATACAGGCACATGGCTGCCTCTGCTGCACAGTATTTCCAGGCAGGTTCAGCAAGTACTCAGTTTCACCTAGACACTGTCTACAGGATACATGGTGTTTTAGGACTTAGTAAAAGTAAATATGTGTATATTAAACAACATTGGTTTACAGACTCTGATAAAAACGGTAATGCATCTGAGTTAAATGTAGATATAATTCGCTATTGTCCACATTTGTTTTACACAAAATCTGTAGAGCAATAACTTTGGGATTGGCACATACAAATGTTCTCTATAATTTCTCTGTTGTACAGTATCACCTTGTAGCATTCTCTTTAAGATGATTTAATTCAAAAATTAAGTTTGCTTCCCAAGTTAATCATATATAGTCACCCAAAACAACATGGGTGAATTTGATGAAATCTGTGCCTTGATTCCACCCTATAGTTATGTATAATACAACTGTCTTCTGGAGACTCATGGGTTAAAAAAAGGGGGGGGGGGATACAGACAGACATGAAACCTTTTAGTCAAAAACCTTGCAATTCAAATCTTAAAACTAACTACGGGAAAAGATTTGTTTGTTCCAACAGGACAAAATGTCACCAACTTAACGGCTGAGAAAGAAAAGATACAGCTTTGCACTGAGTAGGATGTACCAAAAAGTGGCAACTGAAAGGTTGACCCGTCTGAACATTGAAAGGAAGAAAAGCCTCAGACAGCCATAAACATCGAACCCTTCTGTGGATCCTACATGTAACAACAATTTATAATGAGTCCTAATGAAACTTATACCTTCTAGGTGCAACAAAGGTTTTGATAATGACTTTCTTGCCTTCCCCCCCATAGAACAAGGAGAAATATGACGATGATGAGGTCGTTCTCCAACTGTAAATTGGAGACAACTATTATAGAGGTAATCTCTTATAAAACCGGTAAAAATGCCTTCTTTAATTGACTAATAGACATAAGAACTGTGAAAAGGATTATACTCTGTTCAGAACCAAATATAATACTAAAGTCCTTGGGCTATGCACTTAGGCAAAGTATATTAATGCAGGAGCTCTGACATCAGCAATGGATTGTTCTACCAGGAGGATGTTGGCCAGGGGATCCAAGGCCCCACAAAAGGTAAGGGCTCCTTGCCCCTAAGTTGGGATACCTGCAGGAGGAGAGGCGATAAGACCCTGCTGCCGAAGACCTGACGTTAACATGGGAGGGATGTATTGAGACCGCACATGCAAGTGTACAGATGGCCTCTGGAATGCCAGAGAGTGTTACCAAAGGCCACTAAACCAATAAAGCAAATACGGGTCTCCCTGAGTCAAGCAAGACTCCACCATCTGTTTAACTTTTTACAAATGGTAGTGAGGTGGTGGGGAGGGTTGGAGGATAACAAAGGCTTCATTTTAAATTCATCAAAGCAAACCAAATTCCCATGGTCAGGCATGACGTTGCTGGGTGAACCAGGGGTCCAGCAGAGCCAGCAGTGGCAATCTGCTGTCCGAGCCCTGAGTTTACTCGTGGACCATAGAGTGCCTGTGTTTCCTCTGTCCCTTCAAACCTGTTTGTTTTGATTGTTGGATTGCTTTTTGTTTTTTCAAGGGGGTTGACAGGGTCTCCCTAGTCCCAGCCTACCTGGGAATCATTATGTGGACCAGCCTGGCCTTGACCTCATGATGGGCTGGGTTAGAGATTTGCCTGCCTCTACCTCCTGAGGGCTGGGATTAAAGGTGTGCATCCCCACACCTGGCTGTCCCCTCAAATATGACAAGCACTGGTTCCCCTTCAGTTCTTACTATTTGTGATAATTATTTTTTTATTTCAAGTGTATACTATCATTTGAAAATTAATGAATTTTCTTAAGCAAATAAAATTTGCTACAATTAATAGAAGACTCCTGTAGCCAGAAGTTTGGGTCCCCTTTCTGAACTCAAAACAAGTTTTAGATTCATTGTGATCTAACTGCGACTTAACCTGTGGGTCTTGCACACTGTTATCAGTTTCTTTCATTGCTGCAACAAGAATACCTGATATAAGCTACTTAAGGGGGAGGAGTTACCTTGGCTCGTAGTTTCAGGAAACACAGTCCATCCCGTCAGGGAAGTCCTGGCAGAGTGGCTCAGCCCAAAGCAGCAGGAGTGGCACTGCCATGTCTTCACATCAAGATGTACCAGGAAGCAGAGAGCCTGGGGCAGAGCCAGAAACAGGTATCAGCTTTATGAGCCTCCCTTCTGCTAGCCACAGGCTCAGAAGTTCTACAATTTCTCCAAACAGAGCTACTAGATGTGGACAAGTATTCAAACATGCAAGCCTATGTGTGTTGGGGGCAAGGTTCACATTCCCATCCTAACAGACCCCCACAGATCCAGAGACACGCCTACCAAAGCATGTAGAAAAATAAGTGCCTGTTCAGATCTCAAATCTGGAGAGATGGAAAGAAAGAGAGAGGGGGGAGAGAGAGGAAAGGAAGATAGTTCAGCCATAAAGTTATCTGTTCCCAAGTAAAAACAGGAACTCTTCCAAAACCTCATCCCCACCTCCACTACTCCTTAGAGGAAGTCAAATTTCCCCCAAGTTTACCACAAATGGATACTACTAGGTAGCAGTGCTGCCTGAAGTCCCTTCATAAGCCTGAAGAAACTGTCATCCTCTCCTGCATCAGGGACCTAATGCAGATCCCAAGATATGAAGACTACTGTCAAAAAAGCATTAGGGAGCTGGGGAGAAAACTCAGTCAGAAAATACTGGCTTTACAAGTACAGGATGTGAGTTCAATCTTCAGAACTCATGTAAAATGAAGATTGGGTTGATAGAATATCCCTGTAATCCCAACACTAGAGAAGCAGAGATAGGCTGGCCCCCGGGGCCCACTAGGGGTGCTTGCCTTGCCTACTGGGTGACTTCCAGGCCAAAGGAGCAAGTCTATCCAAAAGAAAGTGGGTGGCATCTGTGGAATAACACATGAGGTGCCCTCTGGCCTCCACATATGCTTGGACAAGTGTACCCACGCATACATGGACATATACACATGAGTACACACAGACACACACACACACACACACACACACACACACACACACGCCAGTAAATTCAGAAGTCCTCTTTTAATTTTTGATCTCGGCAAACTATACACAACTCTGTGGGGTTGAGTTGTAGCCAAGATGGTATTAAGTGGAATTGTAGAAATTTTCTGAATGAAGAGTTTCCTACTATTCTATTGGCAACTTCACACCTATACAGTTAAAGCTCGGCCCTCTCCTCCCCCTTTCCTGCTCAAAAAATTTATGTTAATCCTGTGGTGTGAGGTATGTGTGTGCGTGTGTGCACCTGTGTAGTTATACCAAAGATGGAAGCTCATGTCCTTCACCACATTGCAGAGTTAGCCATGCCTCCAAAGAAAAGATGGGTGGTGGACACCCATTTGTCCTCAGAATGTAGGTGTATGTGTGTGTATTTGTATATAAACATGCACAGATATATATCCCTTTGGTTCTTACTGATTCCAAAGAATTCACCTAAATTTGATAAATATTCTTTTCTATTTCTATCCCACCCAAATTATCTGTTATATCTACTGCAAAGTTGTCTAACTAAGGTTAATTTTTTAAAATATTTATTTTTACTTTATGTGTACGAGTATTTTGCCTGCACATATGGAAGTGTACCCATGTCATCCAATAGTTGCAGAGGCCAGAAGAGGGTGGAACTGGAGTAATAGACACACAGTTGTTAATGGCTATGTGGGTACTGAGAACCGAACTCGGGTCCTCTCCAAGAGCAGCCAGTGCTCTTAACCACTGTGCCATGTCTCCAGCCCATAATGTTAATGTTTTTAGCAGCCACTGTTTCCTGCTTTCCTTGCTTTGACATTTCTTGGATGTTTCCTACCAGAATTCCCCAGGAAACACACCATCAACCAGGATACATGGCCAGGCATCTCAAGTGTTCCTTCTGGGATATGTTGTGAATTTTGGCTGACTAAACATGTCAGCATGTTACTTTTGGTGACATGTTTGTCTTTTATTTGTTAGCTTTGGTTCAAGGCTGTAAATCCATTTGGGAAAGTAAAGTTTCCAACCCTATGCAAAAAGTCACCCAGTATGGTTTCCTGTAGGGCCGACCCCTCCTTCCCTCATCTCCCCCACACCCTCCTCCCCTGCTCTTTTTCCTTAGAAGTCCAAAGAAAAGGATGTTTGGTGATCAAAGTAAATCCAATTGGCAAGGCCTGAATGAACACAAACCGAAGAGCTCCCAGTGACCTGCTTTCTATGATCAGATCTTGATGAGATCCAACCACAAGACTCACATTTGCTGCCTCTGTGGGGATCACAGCAATTGCTTCTATTTTCAACTGAGCTCTATAATTCTCTTGCTCTTTTTTACTGATATTGGAAGTATATTCTAGTACTCAAAGTAGATATATATTGTAGAATAGAAGTAGATTTGGGGGCAGGGATTTAAAGCACAGCCTCACTATCTTTGCCTGTGTTTTAACCTTCCATTGTCCAATCCCTTGTCTCTTTTTTTCATTATTCAAAATATCTTTGAGCTTGGTAGTAGGCCTTTGAGGCACTGGCCAACATTCCTTTCAGAAAGCCCATGAGCTGCAAAGTCATTTTCCTTTCTGTATTAGTCAGGGTTCTCTAAAGAAACAGAAGCAACAGGATGAATATATAACTATATACAATTTATTGATTTGCTCACGTGACGGAGCTCAACAGTAGCGCCGAACTGGAGAGGGGGAACTGCTCAGTCCGCAAGGCTGGATGTCTCAGTAGTCCCAGTCTAGTGCTGAAGGCCCGAATGGATTCCAGGAGATCTGCCGGTCTCAGTACACGCTGGGATCCGAAGGGTTGATCGCAGCAGCAAGACAAACTCACCAGATGAGAGAAGCAAGCTGCAGGAGAAAAAGGGACCAGCTCCCGCTGCCGTGGCCTTAAATACTGCCTGCCGGCAGAAGATAACACCCACATTTGGGGTGGGCCATCCGGGTTGAGGTGGTCCAATCAGAAGATCCCTTTTCTCTTATTTGTTCCTTAGTCCAGTCAAGTTGACAGCCAGGATTAACCATCACAAGTCCACCCCTTGTCAACTTGACACCCAATAAATAGCCTTTCCTTATGTTATGCTTTAATGTCAGTTGCAAACAATGGCAGGGTCATAATTCCACCTAACATGTTATAAGTATCTCATGTGCAAGAGCAAAGCATTATATCTTAGAGTAGGTGGTAATGTCCTTGAGAAGAACTTAGTCCTTCAGAATCTAATAACCTAAATATGACAACACTTAACACTTATCTCAGTTGCACATTCAAAAGGGAACAACACAACTATCCACTTAATATGTATATACACGAGCTTCTTTGCTCACCTCCAGTGGCTTTGAGAGTCCCTCCCTTGGCTCTCTTTACAATACCTGTAGTGGAACAAGAGGCACAGCAGTGTCCAGGTTAGTTTCTATTGTCAACTCCACACAACCGAGAGTCACCTGGGAAGAGGGAACCTCAACTGATGAATTTCCTCAGTCAGACTGGCCATGTCTGTGAGGAACTGATGATAATATGGGAGGACCCAGGCCACTGTGGGAAGCACCATCCCTAGGCAGGTGGGCCTGGAGTATATATAAGAAAGTTAGCTGAGCATGTGCCAGGAGGAAGCTAGAAAGTGAGCGGGTAAGTAGCATTCGTCCATGGCTCTTCTTTCTGTTCCTGCATGAGTTTCTATCCTGACTTCGCTCAATGATGAACGAGAAGTGTAAACCATAAACTGACTGTTTTACTTACTTTCTATTGCTATGATAAAAAACACTGCGAAATCAGCGTGGCCAGGAAAGGGTTCATTTGTCTTATAACTCACAATCTATCATCAAAGGAACTTAAGGCAGGAACCTGGAGGCCAAACCATGGCGGTGTACTGCTCACTGGCTTACTCCCTTGGCTTGTGCTCAGCCTGCTTTTTTATACAACGCAGGACCACTTGCCCACGTGTGGCTCTGCCTACTGTGGGTTGAGCGTTTTCACATCAATCAACAATCAAGAAAAAGCCTCACAGGCATGGCCACTGTCCAGTCCAATGGAGGAAATTCCTCGACTGTGGTTCCCTCTTCTCTGGTCTGTCAAGTTGACAACTGAAGCTGTCCAGCACAATTGGCCCCTTGTCAACTAGACACACAAACATACCACTATTAAACCACAAAATTTCCGTTGCTTATCCCCAAGATCTCATGTTAATATTACAACATAAAAAAGCTCAACTTTGAAATCCCACCATCCTTAAAAATTCAAACACTTTAAAAGCTCAATGTCTCTTTAAAATAATCCAAAGTGGGCTCTCAACTGTGGGCTCCTGTAAAATCCAAAATAAGTTTCATACTCTCTTATTTCAAAAGGGAAGAATTGGGTATACTTAAGTAAAACCAAAGTCCAACAATGCAGCTCAGTGTTGGACATCTGGAATATACTCATGATCTGGGCTTCAGAGGGCTTGAGCAGCATCACTCCTCTGGCCCTGCAGTCCACAGCACACACAGCTTATCTCACAGGCTCAGGCTGACTCCACTCCAGCCTAATGCTGCCCTGGGTGGTCGTCCCATAGTCCTGCCATATCCAATATGGTGGAGTCTCCTCTGCAACTGAGGGTGCACCTGGGCTCTCAGAGCATCAAGCCTCAATCCTCCCTATGACTCCTTCAATCCTAGAGGTTTTCTCTCCAACTGAGGTCACACCTTCACCAATGGCTTTTCTTAGCCTCTCATGGTACCTGTATTAGTCAGGGTTCTCTAAAGAAACAGAAGCAACAGGATGAATATATATAACTATATACAATTTATTGATTTGCTCACGTGACGGAGCTCAACAGTAGCGCCGAACTGGAGAGGCCGGGAATCCAGGGAACTGCTCAGTCCACAAGTCTGGATGTCTCAGGAGTCCCAGTCTAGTGCTGAAGGCCCGAATGGATTCCAGGAGATTTGCCAGTCTCAGTACACGCTGGGATCCGAAAGGTTGATCACAGCAGCAAGACAAACTCACCAGATGAGAGAGAGGCAAGCCGCAGGAAGAAGGAAAAAAAAGGGGCCAGCTCCCGCTGCTGTGGCCTTAAATACTGCCTGCCGGCAGAAGGTAACACCCACATTTGGGGTGGGCCATCCGGGTTGAGGTGGTCCAATCAGAAGACCCTTTTCTCTTATTTGTTCCTTAGTCCAGTCAAGTTGACACCCAGGATTAACCATGACAGTACCAAACTTAAACTTCTCTCCAGGACCCCCTGATCCCTTCAAACCAGGATCATTAGGAAACTTACACATTGCCAATCCCAATTGTAGTTTGAGATGAAGCCTCGGGGCCCCTCTGGACCACAGCTTCTTGCACTGACCCTGAGAAAATACTTCCCAGAAATCGTCAATCAATGATGCTGATCTCTTGTTACTCATAGCTGATTTTTCAGTCCCAACTGACTAGCATCAATTATTCCAGTAAAGCATAAAAGATTTCACTTTAAAACATATCACCTAAACAGCCCTGATAGAGTCTTTGCTTCTCTTTGAAGCTTCATAAGCCAGGACTCCATCATCTGTACCTCTTTATCCACAGCATAATGGCTCTAAGCTTGACAGTAACATCTCACTAAGCTCTGAGCACTCAATGGATTTTCCAGCCCAAAGCTCCAAACACTTCCACAATCCTCCCAAAATTAATTTGGCCAGGTCTGTCACAGCAATATCCTACTCCTGGTACCAACTTCTGTTCTAATTGCATCCCATTTCTGTGATAAAAACACTGTTCAAGGGGCTGGAGAGATGGCTCAGGGGTTAAGAATGCTTGCTGTTCTTCCAGAGGACCCACATTCAATTCCCAGCACCCACTTGGTGGCTAACAACTATCTATAATTCTAGTTCCAGGGGATCTGATACCTTCTAGCTCCTGTGGGGTATCATGCACACGTGGTGTGCTTACATACATGCAGGCAATATACCCATACACATAATGTAAAAAAATAAATAATTAAAAAAAAACACTATCCAAAACCAACTTGAGGAGAAAAGGGTTTCTTTAGCTTCCAGCTCATTCTCCATCATCAAGGGAAGCCAAGGCAGGAACTCAGGGCAGGAACCTGGAGCACAGACCATGGAAGTACACTGCTTACAGGCTTGCTCCCCTGGCCTGCGTTCAGCCTGCTTCCATATGTAACACAGGACTACCTGCCCAGGGGTGGCAACCCCCCCCCAGTGGACTGGGCCCTCTCGCATCACTCAACAATCAATAAAATGCCCCTCAGACATGGTCGGAGTCCAATCCAATGGAAGGACTTCCTTGGCTGAGGTTCCCTCTACTCAGGTGTGTCAAGTTGACAGCTGAAGCTTCGGAACACCAAGTAAACCTTTTCTTCTCTGAGGTGCTTTTGGACAGAGTGTTTTATCACAGTAACAAAATGAATGTAGAAAAGACAGTAACTCAGGTCAAAACCAGCTTATGGAGCACAATCAGAAAGTATAGGGGGCTTGAACATTCCTCAGAGACAGCCGATGGTGGCCAACTGACGGCAAGCTAACAAGCCACCAAATAAGCATGGTTTAAAAATAAAGTTACTTGAGTTTTTGACTCAACAGTATGTCTGTGTATGTGTTCACATGTGTTTGTGTATATCTGGGTGTACTTGTGGGTGCAGATAATGCGTGTGTGTGTGTGTGTGTGTGTGTGTGTGTGTGTGTGTATGTGTGTGTTTCCTCAGGTGCCATCCAGCCATCCATGTATCTTGTTCTGTTTTTCTCTCATTAGCTTGGAGCTCACCCAGTAGATTAGGCTGGGTGGGGGATGAACTCTCGGGATCCACCTGCTTCAGCTTCCCAAAGCACTAGAATTCTGTTTCCAGGTCCAACACTTTACATGAGTTCTGAGGATCAAACTTAGACCGAGCACATTACTGACTGAGCTATTTCCCAGCCGCTTGAACAAATAATAATATACAACTTGAATACACATTTAGTCATCACCCTGAAACCTAAATCCATTTAAATGGCCCCAGAAACTCATTCACAAAGGATTTACTACCATTCGGGTTGTGCTAAAGAATCTGTCATAGGCTGAAGAAAAGAGCAGGAAACAGCCCAGGGCTGTAAAATGAGCAATAAATAGAGGTGGGGCCCAGTGATCGTAACCCCAGAATTGCTTCTGTTTGAGCGCGCATTACTTATTTCTTTCAACTGTGGCAAGTACTCGGCAGAGTGACTTAAAGGGGGAAAGGACTGATTTTGTCTCACAGTTTCATGGAATTTTAGTTCCTCATGGCCCAGATGAAGGGTAGCAGGAGTGAGCGTGAGGGAGCAGGTCATAGTGTGACCAGGTGACAACGAAGCAAAGAGATCCAGACCAGGTCCAGACTATAACCTTCAGAGGCCTGACCCCCAGAGTCTGCATCCACTAGCCAGGCCTTACATCTTAAAGGTTCTATGACTTCCCAAAGCAGTGCTATCAGCTGAGAACTCAGTGTCCACACACAGGCCTGTGGGGAACATTTCAGACTCCAACCCTAACAGACAGCTATTTAATTACTGTGGGTTTCAGTTCTTCATATATGAACTGAAGGGGAAGGAGGCAATTTAATCTTCCACTTACCTATGAGTTCCAATATTGTTCTCAACAAGCACATCGTATTAAAATAAGTGAATGTTGTATTCTCCTAAGGCAACTACTTCGAAGAAAAATATATATTTATTTGAATATAAAGTTCTGGTGTTTGTTTTAAAAAAAAAAGTTCATTGCTCTATAGTCACACCTTATATATTCCAGCTTCTGTTAGAGACCTTTTATGGATCTGTCATTCATAAATTTGTCCAAACTCTTTTTAAATCCATTTACATTTCCGGTCTGTATGGCCTCTCGGTGTAATGAGTTCCATAACTTTATTATGTGCTAGGAGAAGTAATATTTCCTTGTGTTTCCTAGATTTACCTCAAGCTTCCAAACTGCCTCTTGGGGGTAGCATTTCAGAATTTGGTGAATTAATTAATCAACACTTTGCTTTACAAACAGAAATTAAAATCATTTTAAACTGCTGCATAAGGTAGTGACATACCCTATACCTTCCTCTTATTACTAGAGTCATACAACAAATAGTTCATAAAATAAATAGGGGTACTGGTAGTTTGGGATGGCCTGGCTCCAAATAACCATACATCAGAAGAGTCCAGAAGTCTGCATGAGGATTGTGGAGCAACAACCTAGGCTCTGACTCCAGCCCTGCCACTTGCTGTGAGGTCCCTTTGAGTCTCATTTTCTCATCTGGAAACTAGAAAACAGCACCTACCTCAGAGCTTGTAGTTATATATAAGTTTTATAATGTGCCTAATACAGTGCCAGGTCTATTATAAATATCTTCCCAAATCCAGCAGCTGTTGGTGAGAGCTAATGAGCTCCAGGACAACGGAAAGGCCCCAGAGCTCAGGCTGCTCTAGAGTCATTGCTCCTGCTGTGAGCAAAACTCAGTTAAGTGGCTGACAAAGAACAATGTAGGATCCATGCATAAGAGGGTAGAAAGGTAGGGCAGCAGTGACTGTAGACTCCAGCAAAAACAGGTAGCATTTAAGGGGAGATTGTTGGCAAAGGATTCATAGGAAATCTGCTCTCAGCTTGAACCTAAATGCACCCGGCATGGGCAATAACTATTTACAAAGTGCCAGAGGAGATTTGGAGCCAAAGAAGGAAGGAGAGCCAATAAGCTCTCTCCAGAGCATTGGCCTGTGGATCTTGGGGAGCAAGCATTCAGCTTCAGTTGCTGCTGACCAGCTGTGTGATCTGCAGTAAGTCAACGCCTACCTCCAAGTCTAGGGGGTTTTTTGCATATGGAATGGAATTAGTCTAGTTTGGTGTTTTTTTAAGAAACATGCTCTTTGAGACCTGTATTAAGGAAAAGGGAAAAGAGGTGGGAAAGAAGGCTTGCCTGTGTCCTCATCTCCAACTCGACCCAAGCATTTATCTTGGTAAGGTCCTAGAACTGACTCAAACAGAAAAATTATAGAGTCAAAATTATTCTCAGGGGAGAAATGGCTCAGTCATTAACAGCTCTGGCTGCTCTTACAGAGGACCTGAGTTCAGTTCCCAACACCTATATGGTAGCTAACAACCATTCTTAACAACAGTTGCAGGTGACTGATGCCCTCTTTTGGCCTCTGTGGGTATTTCACACATGTGGTACATTTCCATACATGAAGGCAAAATATACACATGAAAAAGAAAGATAAATAAAAAATTTAAAAATTACTATAAAAACCCAAATAACAGCATAGACTGTGAAAAGTAAAAGGAACCAAAAGTAAGAGAGGAAAATGTCTCATGTCTCATCTCACACCCATTCTGGGTGTGCCGCCATATGGTTAAATCCTTTCAGATGCAGAAACTCAGCCTACTGCAATGAGCTTCCATGCAAGACCTTAAATTTGCTTTGTAAAAAGGCTTCCCCAGCTATAAAGAAAAATAATTGACACTTGTAAACTTGGGGGGTGGAGTGCCTTCCTCTCTAAAGACCCAGATTCCAGCTAGAGGAACGTAAACTTTGGATTTGGCCATCCTATTAGAGAGATTTGGAAAGCATCCATTCCAGCCAGAGGAAATTGGGACCATGCATTTGTGCACCTCATCAGACAGCCAACAGGTGTGGGACGTTGAAGGCAAATAGGCCAAATGATGTAAGCATTTCTGCATGGATGCTGGAAGCCTAACAACAAGCACAGAAAGGGACCCCTGGCATCCAGAAGATCTGTAGCCCACTGGTACCCCATTAGCAAAGGGTTACAGGAGAAGAATGTGGGAGGCTCCATAGCCTGTTCCCCAAGGACATCATCCCAATGTGCTGCTGGGTCCCCAAACGCCAATAAAGTTCCAGGCACTTAATCAGCATGATTGTTTTTGTTTGTGAAAATCCAGACACTTTATCCATCACCTTCATGAAGTCATGGTACAACCCAGCTGGGTTAATTTGCATTGTTCTCATTCTTCCACCCCCAAAATCATAATGAGCCTCAAAAGGGCAACCCAGAAAACAAGGAGGGAGAACAGTGTCAAATAAACAGAGGGAGAGAGGCAGGGAAGGAGAGAGAAATGAAGGCCCAAGTTGAACTACTGGAAGAGCAGAGCTGAAATAACCAAGGTGATACAAGATTTCTAAATTAGGAACATGTGGGAGGGATATTACCAATAGCTATAAAATGTCCACAAAGTCACAAAGGAGAAAATGAGGTGGCTATGGACTCTCCCTGGTGGCTCCTTTTCCTCCATCCACTCATCGAACCTTCACAAGAATAGTTTGGGGACTAACCAAAAAAATTAGGTTCTATATATTGAAGCCACATGGATTTAAAAGATATGTCACGGGCTGGAGAGATGGCATAGCAGTTTAAGAGCGCCGACCGCTCTTGCAGAGGACCCGGGTTCGATCCCCAGCACCCACATGGCGGCCGAGAACCGTCTGAAACTCCAATTCCAGGAGAACTCCAGTTCCAGGGGAATCTAACACCCTCTTCTGACCTCCTCGGCACTGCATGTCACGGGTGCACAAACTTGCATGCAGACAATACATTCATACACATACGGAAATAAATAAAAAATTAAAAAAAAAAGATATGTCACAAGTATGATGATTATCTATGGGAAGTACATTCTATCAAAACAATTGGACATACAGTCAATAAAGACTGGATAACTATGAGGATTGGGGTTAAGGAAAATGTAGCTCATTATATGCCTTTGGCCAAAGAATAGTCAATTTCTTATGGAGGAAAGCCCTGTTTTCAAACAGAACAGGGCTCACGTGTCTCTGCATTTCCTCGTCAATCTGATGCTGCATGGAGGCCAAGTTCCACACCTTGTACACACCCTTCCCCGTGCCTCTTCTAGCATACAGTCGCCTATGTGTTCAGTAGTTATTAATGTTTGCTTAGTTGATTTCATTATAGTGACTCATTTAAAGAGTTTGCAAGTACAGGCTCTCTGCAAGCCCACTTGAGATTTCCAGTGCTCTGATTGGATATCTTCAATCAGTTCCGAATAACCATTACATTTGTTGTCATCATGAAAATGTTTTTTCTTGCTAAAAACAAAACAAAAAAAAAAGTCCTTGAAAGATTTAACCTATTTGTTTTCCCAAGCTTTGAATTTAATAAACCTTTCAGAAAAGCTTGCAATTTGAATAGAATAAAGTCAGCCCATTTGCGATGCTGGGGAAGTCAGGGCCAATCAGTTTCAAAACAGATCCAGCTTTAGTGTATGCAAATAAAATAGCAGTTCCAGTTAGGGGACAATTTCCATCAGGGCATGACAATCCTGCTGAGCCCGAGGAGGAAAGGGGCTGTCCATGAGCCGTGAAAATGTAAATTGGACCAGTTCTCAGGCTCAGAAGGTAAAGGCACATACCACCAAGTCTGGCAATCTAAGTGTGAGCTCCAGGATCCACCTGATGGGAGATGAGAACCAACTCCCAAAAGTTGTCTTCTGATCTCTATGTGTGCCAATGCCCCTGCTCACTAAGCAGGTGTAAAAATATAAGTAAATAATGCATACATTTTCTTTAAAATGTAAAAAAATTACCAATTAATATCCAACACCCAAATCCCATAATCCTATCCTTTATTACTCAAGAAAAATGCTACCTTATTAAAAACTGGAGTTGGGGTTTCTGTTTTTGAAAAGACAGATTTTTTGTCTTACTACATCTTAACGTGAAGTTCTATTACATGTTTAGAAACCAAGAAGAGACCCTGGGGTATGTGCGTGGGGTGGGGAGGTGAGGAGAGTTGTATAATCCAGAAGTTAATTTATAAGTTCCCTTTAGGTACATGAGACATGACAACGGAAAGGAGGTTTGCAGTGGATGACAGAAAGGAAATTTTGCAGTGGATGGAAGGGTACAAGGTAGGGCCAAAGAATGGAGAGAGAAGAGGGGAGACAAATAGACAAAACTCATTTCATTTGAAACTGACATAATGAAACCTAAAACTGTATGCTAATTAAAAAAAGAAATACTTGGGAAAATGTTGGTGTTTTTAAAATCCCCTTAAAAATCATCTGATTCAAGATTGAAGACATGGCTCAGTGTTTAAGAGCACTAACTGCTCCTGCAGAAGACCAGGGTTCAGTTCCCAGTACCCACATGGTGACTGATAACCATCTGCAACTCCAGTTCTAAGGGATCCGACACTCTTCTGGCTTCCATGACCACTGTAGGCATGTGTGACACATACATACATGCAGGCATGCTCATACACATAAGATAGAAACAAAATACTTAAAGTCACCTCATTCTGTGATGTCCTGCATAGCACACTGCATATGCCTGTATGAATCACTCTCTAAGAAGAAAACGGGGGAGACGAGAGCGTAGTCCTCAGAATCACTCAAGGTGAAAAGCAGGAGTCCAGTGCAAAACAAGGAGCTAAGAGAGCTGTTAGTGGAAGTGGAAGATTCTAGAAGTCTTGTTTGAGAAGTCAGAGATGTAGTTCATTCTAGACAGCTCTGAAGCCAAAAGAAAAAACAAAACAAAACAAAACAGAAGACCGTACGAGTCCCTCCAGAGTTCTAGACCTTTGGCAGTCACACTGAGCTGATATCAGAGAATGATCCAGAGACATTCCAATAGGTCATGGCCAAGAACTTAAGAACAAGAAAGAGTGTCCTAAAAAAAATAATGGGCCCAAATGGAGGGTACTTGTTATGTCGTAAAAGCCGTATAAATATTTGCCAATAAACAGATAAAAGCCTTGTGGTTCAAAGATCATGTGACAGATGAGCCTGCTACAAGCATTCTCGGTAATCTTAGCAGCAAGACTTTCTCTATTCATGTAAATAATGGACTTGAACTAGGGCCATGTTGTAACAGCATGGAGAAAGTTCTTATTCACTCACAGCCAAAGTTTGATGAACTGAAGGCATGCTTTGCCCTCTGACAAAAGATGGCGTAACAAAACAGAATGTGTGGCCTCTGCCCACATGAAGATCATAATCCAGCAAGTGAGGTAAAGTAGGCATGTGGCTAAACTTAAGCATGTACCTAAAAGATGCCATCCGACCATTCAGGACATCCTCAAATGACAATCAAATGAAGGGTGTTTTACAGGCGATGAGTTAGAATGTGGACAATACAAGGTGGAGAAAACCCTCCAGAGAAGGCAGAGAGGAAAGCAGCCTCGGGATATTGGAAGACTGCATCAGGCACCAAACAGAAGAGGGGAGAGAGCAGTTTGGGCAGACTAGCGTGGAGAATCACAGGTTGGCAGTGATAGGATATGTGGAAATGACTGGGAAAATCAATTGGCAGAACTAACCAGCCCAGAAAACAGCTCTACCCTGTGCATGATAAGGAACCACCACTGCAAGATAGGCTCTGAGCCAACCAAATTCCTGAAGCAAGGGTGAGATATTGTTCATTCCTGTCTGTGGTCATGCTTGGCCCCTGGGAGTTGTTGGAACATTGTTCAGAAGTGTCCTCATCATTTGGGTCTTCTTGGGCCTTCCGTGAGTGTGTATCTGTGCATGCATATATGATGTATGTGTTGATGTGTGTGCACATGTGCATGTACATTTGGAAGCTAGAGGTCAACATCTGTGTCTTCTTCAATCACTGTCTTCTTTATTTTTTGAGACTAGATGAAACTTGAGTTCATCCACCAGGCTGGCGGCCTAGCAAGCTCCGCTTGTCTCCATCTCTCCAGCACTGACTTTACCCTGAGACACTCAGCTTCTCTAGATGGGTTCTGGCAATCCAACCCAGATCCCCCGCGCTTGCCTGGCAATCACTTTAGGAACTAAGCCATCTCCTCAGGCTTATTGGACTTTTCCCCTGAGTTTTGGATTCCTTGGCAATCTTGAACAAGATCTTTGAATTGGAAGACTTTTAAGAAATTACCAAACTCTATTTCTTTTTTTTTTTTTTTCTGTGTGGCTTGTTTATTTTTTTTTTTTTAATTTAATTTTTATTGATGGTTTGTGCATTTTATACATCATTTTCCAATTCAGATCAGGCATATTTCCCTTTCCCTTCCCCCCCACCCCCACCCCATCCCAGATCATGTTTTCTGCCATAACTGTCCTGCATCTTTCAGGTTTTTTTTTTTTCATTTTTTAGCTATAAGTGATAATCCATGAGTATAAGCATCCTTCGTGCAAAACCAATCTATAGACTGTTGTGGCCAAACCCCCACAGTCCCACCATTCAGTGGAGGTTGACAGGTTGTTTGTTCAACCAAACTCTATTTCTTAAGCAGAGCAGTTTAAAAAAAAATCAAGTGTCGAAAGAATTCAAAGAGACCTTCCCACTCACAATAGCCTCAAAAACAATAAAATACCTAAGGCCGGGCATTGTGGCACACGCCTTTAATCCTAGCACTTGGTAGGCAGAGATCTTTGTGAGTTCAAGGCCAGCCTGGTCTACAGAGTGAGTTCCAGGACAGCTGGGACTACAGAGAGACCCCTTCTAAAAAAAAAAAAAAAAAAAAAAAAAAAAATACCTAGGAACAAACCTAACCAAAGACACCAAGGATCTCTACAACAAAAATTTTAAACCCTTAAAGAAAGAAATTGAAGAAGACATCAGAAGATGGAAAAACCTCCCATACTCATGGATTGGGAAAATTAACATTGTAAAAATATCCATTTTACCGAAACTCTTGTATAGATTCAATGCAATTCCAATCAAAATCCCCAAGAGTTTCTTCACAGGCTTGGAAAAAAATGTCCTTAAATTCATTTGGAAAAACAAAAGACCCCAAATAGCCAAAACAATCCTGAGCGAAAAGAGCTACACAGGGGGGATCTCTATACCAGACTTCAAACTATACTACAGGGCTATAGTCATAAAAACAGCCTGGCACTGGCACAAAAACAGACCTGTTGACCAATGGAACAAAACCAAAGATCCAAATCTGAGCACATACAATTTCAGCCATCTTATATTTGACAAGGGGGCCAAGAAGCCACAATGGAGAAAAGACAGCATCTTCAGCAAGTGGTGTTGGCAAAACTGAATCATCACTTGTAGAAGAATGAAATTAAACCCCTACCTCTCTTGCCCTGTACAAAAGTCAACTCCAGATGGATCAAAGACCTCAACATGAAACCCCAAACTCTGAAGGCGATAGAAGAAAAAGTTGGCAGCAGACTACAAGACATAGGGCGTAGGAAAAGACTTCCTAAATCAGACAGCAGCTGCACAAGAAATAAGGTCAACAATTGACAAATGGGACCTCATTAAACTCAAAAGCTTCTGTACATCAAAAGAAACAATCAAGGAAGTGAAGAGAAATCCCACAGAGTGGGAGGAAACCTTCACTGCAGAAACATCTGACAAAGCATTGATTTCCAGAATATATAAACTACTCAAAAAACAAAGAAGAAAGAAAACAAATGACCCACTCAATAGATGGAGCAAAGATCTGAACAGAGACTTCACAAGTGAGGAATTAGAGATGTCTGAGAAACACCTTAAGAAGTGTTCAACATCACTAATCATTAAGGAAATGCAAATCAAACCACTTTAAAATATCATCTTACTCCAATAAGACTGGCTAGGATCAAGAAAACAAATGATACCAAGTGCTGGAGAGGTTGTGGGGAAAGGGGAACACTCATCCACTGCTGGTGGGAATGTAAACTCGTGCAGCCACTATGGAAAGCAGCATGGAGAAACCTTGGAAGACCTGGAATGAACTTGCCACCCGACCCAGCCATACCACTCCTGGGCATGTACCCTCAAGACTCACCCCACCGCAGAGATACATGCATGGCCATGTTTATTTCAGCTCTCTTCACAGTAGCAAGGAGCTGGAACCGACCCAAATGCCCCTCAACTGATGAGTGGATAGAGAAAATGTGGTACATCTACACAATGGAGTTCTATGCAGCAGTAAAGAAAGATGACATCATGAGCTTTGCAGGAAAATGGCTGGAGCTAGAGGACATCATGCTTAGTGAAGTAACACAGTTCCAGAAAAACAAATGATGAATGGTATCCCTCATCTGAGGATGCTAGTGCCAATTACCTAGTTGTAAGTATTGTAAGTATTTCTTGTGTTTGGACCCCTGAGCTTTTGTCCAAAACAGTTGGGAGTGATGCATATTGGAAACAACAACAACAACAACAGAAAGGACTGCATCGAAGAACTGACTGAAACAGTGAACTTCTTCTCAAAAGAGTCAACTTCCTCATGGAGAATATTGAGAAAGACTGAGAAAGAGATGAAAAGAATGTTTGGCAGAATGCATGAGCTCTGGTGGGGTAGGGGAATGGGGGGGGACACGGGTCTAGATTTGTTAAAAAAATAAAAATAAATTTATGTGAAAAAAAAAATCAAGTGTCTCAAGAGCAAAGCATCCCTACTGGCACAGCATGTCTCACAGGGGGAGCTTAGAAAATGCTGAAAGGCAAGAGATCCAACCATTTCCTAAACAATTTTACTAATTTAGATCTCACTTGCAGGTTTGGGCAGAATTTGCTTTTCAGAAATTTTTCTTACTGCGAGCTAACGTCTGTCCTATTTCAACCATGCATTGGGTTTATTTCAGCTTCCCAAACACTCATGGGACAGACGTACTCGGTAATCCACATGACTGCTTTGGTGAGTTCTTGGAGATATTGGCGGGTCTTCCTAATCTTAATCAGCATATCCTTTTCTTTGTGGCGAGCTCACGAGCTGCCGCTGCTGTGTGTGATGCTGCTGCTCAGGTCCCCCCGTCAATCACCGGACAAAGATGGGCTTCAGGAATCTCTGGAGGATGGACTCTGGAGGACGATGGACCTTTCCAGAGGCTTCATGCAGGAGTCCCTGAACCTCTGCATAGCTAGCACACTCCTCTGGTGACTATACTGTGTTCCCACTGCAGCCACGACCACAGGGCCACATGGCCCAATGAACCTGATCCCTTTCTCTTTTCAAGACCCAGAGACCTCTTTCTGAATGCTCTGTGGGGGATCTTTCATCCCACCCCACTTTCAAGTTCAACTGATGCCACTGTCCCAGGAAAGAGTTTTGTCAATGTCTGTTGACAGTCTTTGCTGCTAACCTCTCTGTCTGCTCCAAATCATAGCCGTTACATTTAAGCCCACTTCCTCCAGCTTGGTCCCCAGTGCCTCCAGCAAACAAGAACAGCTGGTTTCTCATCCTCCACATCATAATCCTTCAAATCCTTGAAAATCTTCATTAAATTACAATTCTCCCAACATCACCACACCCTTAAACTTCAGAGAATGCTCAGCTTTGAAACAACCCTGCACCCATAAAACCAGAGAGTCATAGTCAGCACTTATAAAAGGACAGAAAATACCAGGGTGCATCATAATAAACAGAAATATTGTTTTTGAAACTTTTTACGTATGGTAATAATTTTATTTAGTGATACACACACAAATATATATTCTATCAATGCAATGTACATACACTGAGAGGAAATGTTACCGTCTTCGTTTTATGGTTAATAGTCAACACGGATTTTTTTTTTCAGCCCAAACATGTGGCTGTGTATAGCTGATGTCTGAGCCTAGAGGGTTATATGGTAAAAAGAACACTAAACCAAGGTCATAGGCTGAGCCTCAAAGTAGACTTCACATCTCTCTGCTCATGATGGTAGCTCTGTGTCTATCTCAGAACTTGCACAAAGTGGGTGTCTAAGAAATAATCACTAAATTATTGAATACCAGCCACAGGCTGGATGACCTCTGGGGTTCAGTCCCCTCTTTACCTCTCATGAGTGTTATTTCAGTACCTTATAAGTCACTTTGTATTCCCTCAATTCCTATCCCAAATATCTGAAACCATCTCTGGGTCCAAGAAAATACTTTTTCAATGGCTAAGATTGCCTCTGATAAATTATCTTCCTTCAAAACTAACACTGTACAAATAACCACCTCTGGGTAGGAAGTATGAGGATAATCTGTGCTGAAAATGAACTCAGGGGAAAAAAAAAGAAGAAAATCCTGCCCAGTGAATGTCAGGCTGTGGTTTGTCCTAGATTAATGAAAGCCCACACGGCATAATTGTGTTTACAGTGAGCTTCTAGGCGTTTTCCCTAAAGGTAAAGAAAGGGGATTGGGTTAAACAAATTATTTAGCTTTTCCTGACCCAAACTAGTTCCTGGAGAAGAAGACTTTGCAGTCTCAACCCAGATCCTGCCTACCTTGATCACTTCCTGTGCACTATCCTTGGCAACCGGATGTGGGTCTTCCGTCAGGGAGGCGGAAAAGGATTCCTCAAGCTATCTGAGAACCTCTAAAGTTCCAAATTGCTTCCTGTGGGCAAATTGTATCCTAATTGTGTGGAAGTGACTTCCAGCTAGGAGACAGTTAGCAGATGATATTCCAGAACTTAAAGGTCCTGACTTCTAGGTGGAAGAACTGAATCAAATAGACAACTCATTTGGCTGGATCCAGAATCTCATTATTTCTATCAATGTCACCAACTTATTCCTGAAGAAGAAACTCTTCACAGAGCCATATGCAGCCCATGCTACAACAGGGCAATATCCTAGGCTTCCATTAAAGAAAGCATGCAAATCCTACCTGGTGCTGAGTCTGCACACCACCAAAAATCTAGTTTAAATTAACATGTAACTCAATGGGTTCTACGAATTACGTGTTACACTGGCACACTTGACTTTGGCCTGAAAACAAATTAATTTTAATGACAGCTTAGGGGATGAGGATGTAATTTCACTTAGCTTTTATGGCCGGCTCCCCCCCCCCTTCTGTTCGTCTATAGCAATTGCCAGTTTCTCTGTAGTCTCTAAAGATATTTTTAGGTATGAGGCTGTACTAACAGGATGTATGTAATTTTTTGGCAGAAGTCTTCCATCAACCCGTCAGTCATTTCTTATTGCAAATTACATGGGCCCAACCCGGGTCTGGGATGCATTCACATTAAATGATTGTGGATCATTTATTTCAGAAATGATAGGTTGAAGAGAATGTGCTTTGCATATGAGAAATGAAATCCCACAGAACATCAAGTTTCCTGTCTTCTTGAGATCCGCATTTTTCCATTTAGCCTCTATTTTAACTTTTCCTCTCTTTTATTTAAAGGTCTTGAGGGGGTCCAAAAGCAGGCCCCCAAAGAACTCCCTCACCCTGAATTGTGTCAATCCATATACCCAGAGGAAAGAAATAATTGCATTCACAACTGGCATTTTCTAGAACTCTGGGTTGTCTAACAGGGGAATGAGAAAAGCTATTGTGACTACATTTTGCAACTACGTTTTGACTTGGGATCACCCCAGTTAGGTCACAAAGCCAATGCTGGTAGAAGGGAAACAATAATCAGCTGTCACCATGAACTTTCAGTCTGACTTTTTGAAGATTTTCTTTTTTATTTTATTTATTATTTTTACTTTATGTGTATGAGTGCATTGCCCGCATGTATGTAGGAGGTCAGACAAAGGCTTCAGATCCCTGTGAACTGGAGTTAAGAATGGTTGTTAGCCACCATGTGGGTACTGGGGAACCAGGTCCTCTGCCAGAGCATCCCACTGAGCCACCCCTCTACCCCTGAAGATGTTATTTTTAGTTATATGTATAAGCGTGTGTCTGTGTGTGGGTATGTACACCTCTGGGTAGTGTCTGTAGAGGCCAGAAGAGGGCATTGGGTCCTCTGGAGCTGGAGTTACTGGTTGAGAGCCACCTTACTTGGAAGCTGGGAGTGGCATTGGGGTCCTCTGAAAGAGCACCACTGAGCCATCTCTCTAGTCCTGTGATTTCAATCTTTACCAGAAGTAGCTTCCACCATTTATTTACCCATATTACTAATTCTCTGAGTCAGGACTTATAGAAATGTCGTCTCAACCATACAGAGGACGGCCCATGTTCTGGGATTAGACTTCCAGTTATACAAGAGAGCCAGGTCAGAATAGGCACAGTTAGAGAGAAAAGCAAAGAATAACCCAGGGAGGCCAAAGACAACCAGAAGTGTGCATGTCCTGATGACCTTCCCCCACAGCTGCAATCCCAGGTCCCAGGAGGTAGGAAAGCTGTGGAGCTGCAGACTAGAAGACTACCCTGGAGAGCCAGAAGATTGACAGCACAGCGTGTAAACACCACAAGACTTTGTCTACAGGGCTGGCATAACAAAATTCAGGACCCCCATGACACTATGACAATCCTTTTTTATATTATTTTATGTGCATGTATGTTGTACCTGCATAAGTGTAGGTGCGCCTGTGTCCTGCAGTGCCTGCAGAGGTCAGAAGAGGGTGTCAGATCCCCTAGAACCAGAGCTGCAGATGGTTGTTAACCACCATTTGGATGCTGGGATTTGAATCAGGGTCTTCTACAAGAGCAGCCAGAGCTTTTAACCACTGAGCCATCTCTCCAGTCCCTATGACAGTTCTTACATCATTCTTTAAGATTCACTTTTATTAACTTTTTTAGTTGTGTGTGTATGTACGCATATGCCTGTGAATGCTTATGTCCATGGAGGCCAGAAAAATGTGTCAGGTCTCCTGGAGTTGAAGTGAAAGGTGGCTGTGAGCTGCCCCATGTGGGTGCTAGGAACTGAACTCTGATCCTCTGGAAGGGCAGCAAGTGCTTTCAACCACTGAATGATCTCTTCACTTTGAGAAGTATACCAACACTAAGAAAAAGGCTGAATCAGTCTGAATTAAAAGTAAATAAAGGCAGGCATTTATTCCAGGAAATGCGTTCTCTCTCAGGCAAATCCACGGGCATCTAGGGCCTTGAAAAAGCACGCATCTGGGAGGTGGGAGAGCATTTTATAGCGGGGGAGGGGAGATGGTGATGTGTTGGAATCTGGCCAATTAAGCCAGGTCAGGGGAGAGTGATTTTTGCGGGCAAATGCAAGCTCCAGACCAGAAAAGAAGGAAAGGTCCTTCTGGTCTACGCCATCTTGGCTTTTCGCCCTGAGCCGCGACCTAACACACCTCTATACTGGAAATCTTAAATGTGGATGTGATTGATTAACGAATGCATATGCCCATGTAACACACACCTCTATCACCTGACTTCCATTGTTCTAAAAAGTTCCCTCCAGTTTACACCCCTCTTCTATAACCACAGAAGCAATTTCTGCTCCAATTTATTTCCCAATAGATGAGTTTAGTATTCAGTTAGCTCTAGTCAGAGATGGATACTAGAACTTTGTCTAAATAGAAGTAAACCATATTGATCCTTTTGTGGTTTGGTTTCTTTCACTTAAGACAGTGCTTGTAAGATTGTCTATATTGCTGTATCAGTAAATTATTTATTTTCATTCCTGAATAGCATTCCATCATATGAACATATTAGTTTATCCCTTTACCTACTAATGGAATTTTTTTCATTTGAAGGTTATCACAAACACAGTAACTATGAATTTTCTCTCTTATTTTGAATATTTTGATTCTATTATGACTGGGTATGAATTTTTCTGTTAGGATTCATTTTATTTAAAAAAAAGTTAAAATCTCAAATGTTATATTTTCAAATACTTTTTTTAACTTTTTAAAAAATTTTTATTTATTTTTTACTGTCTGCATGTAGGTTTGCGCACCCATGTCGTGCAGTGCCGCAGAGGTCAGAAGAGGGCGTCAGATTCCCCTGGAACTGGAGTTAAGGACGGTTCTCAGCCACCGTGTGGGTGCTGGGGATCGAACCTGGGTCCTCTGCAAGAGCAGTCGGTGCTCTTAACTACTAGGCCGTCTCTCCAGCCCTCAAATACTTTTTTATTCCATGGTTTTATCTTTCCCTTTTGAAATTCCAATTATACACTTAAGATTGTCTTATAGACAACTGAAGGCATTGTAGTCCATGCTTCTTTCCATCTGTTTGGTTTGGAAAGTGTACCCCACTGTCCTTCATCTCATTGGTTTTATTTATTCTTTAATGCTCAATCTTTTATTAAGTTGGTCTATTGAACTTTTCACTCTAACATATGTTTAATTTTTGTTTATTGTTTTAAAATTTTATTTATTATTTTTTACAATGCCCACAGAGGTCAAAAGAGGGTGTCAGATCCCCTGGAACTAGAGAAATGGGTGGGTGTTAGCCTCCCTGTGGGTGCTGAGAACCAAGACCAGGGCCTCTGTAAGAGCAGTCATTGCTCTAAACTGTTGAGCCATCTCTCTAGCCCCAATTTTTTTCTATTCTTATTTTATGTGTATTAGTGTTTTTCCTGCATGTTATGTAACTACACCCGTATGTGTAATCTCCACAGAGGCCAGAAGAGGGTGTCAGACTTCATGGAACTGGAGTTACACCTGGTTGTTAGCCACCATATGGGTGCTGAGAACTGAACTTGGGTCCTATGTAAGAGCAGCTAGTACTTTTAACCACTGTGCAATCTCTCCAGTCCCCTAATGTATTTTTAACACTACAATTTCATCTGGTTCTTTTATACATCATTTCTGTTTCTCTATTGCTATTTCCCATCTGTTTCTTCATTATTTTCATATTTCCCTTTAAAGCTTTGACCACATTTAAAATAGAACTTTTAAACTTCTTGTCTTCCAGTTTTAATAACCTTGCTATCTGGATTTAATCTTATTACTGACTTTCGTCCTAGTTATGGATCAATTTTCCATATTCAAAAGTTTATATCCATTGTATTGTATGAGAGGCAATGTGGCTACTAAAGTGTTTTAAGGCTTTTGTTGTGATAACTCTTCACAAACATTAAACCCTACTTTATTGACTTTATAAAACTAAGTTTTCTATTTTAAGACTGCATAGAAGTATCCCAATACCTCAAGATATCTGAGGAAAAAAATCTCAAAATTCAGTCAGACTCCTGTTGGACAGCTACTGGTGTTCTACAGTGTTTTTGCTGAAGAGTAGCAGGGGAACAGTAGTCCTACAGACAGACCTCCCCATTGTGTGTCACTGTCAATCGTGAGCCCGTGCGAGAAGCTGAATGTGTGATGTCATGAGAAGATGCAGGTCCTCCACTAACCTCAGAGCTCACACATCCATGGCCAGCCACTCATTGGCCTTTGAACTTGCAGGGAGCAGTAAAAAAGGGTCATCATAAAAAAAAAAAATAGGATACATAAGAGATAGCCTAGGGGCTGAGGAGGCGGCTCAGGGGATGAAGGCACTTTTCACCAAGCCTGATGCCCTGAATTCTGTTGCTGGGACTCACATAGTACAAGGAAAGAACTGAGTCCTGCCAATTGTCCTCTGATATCCACGTGTACACCATGGCATGCACACATTCACACACATGTACACCATGGGATGCACGCATTCACACACATGTACATACAAATATAAATAAATAAATAAATAAATAAATAAATTCTAATGGTAGCAAGAAAACCCAAATCTCATCCCTTACAATTTTAAATCTCGGTCTATGAATTTTCATTGTCCTAAAAGGTAAATGCTACTTATCTTATTGATCAAGTTATTAGCATTATTTACTTTTCTATTATAAGAAGGGTACAGTTTGGCTCCTGAAAAGCCATATAGAGCTAGAATAAAGTGATGTTCAGAAAGAAATGATCCCTGGTGCTTTCACCAATAGGATAGTCCTGTGAGCATCATCAGCATTACTTCTTGTGAAGAACCACAGTCTCAGAGCAGCTAACAACTTAACTCCAACTCCAGGGGATCCAATATCCAAAGCCTCTGTGGTCATTGCAAGAGATGAATGCACTTACATACATGCAGGCAAAGCACTCAGACACATAAAATAAAAATAAAGTTTTAAAAGAGAATCCTGAGGTCTATAGTATTATTCCATTGCCACACCCCTTAAACACATTAACCTCCAACAGAAGAACACACCAAGCACACAAAAGCCAATCTAGACAGCATCCAGCCTCAACTCCCCCTTTCTAGACCTTTGCCTGGGACCAATGTTTGGTCTCATTGACTTGGTACTGCTTCTTGATCAGTCCCTAGCTCTGGAGTCACAGGCTTCACATCTGCCTTTGCTTCCTCTATTACTGTGGAAACAGAGGCTTACCCTAATGGTCCTCCAGCCAGAGGGACGATATTCTGGCACCTCCATCCACCAAAGTTCATGCACAGAAAGTCCTGGGCTAATGGATAATACATAGAGTGACGGGGTAGTAAAAGTGTTCCCCAAATGCAGTTCTCGGGCACCAAGATCCCCCTCTAACAAGACACAAAAAGCAGCATACACACACACACACACACACACACACACACACACACACACACGTGTGTGCACCCCAATTAGGAAATGGGAATGTAGCTTCATTGGTAGTGTTTTTATAACATGCACAAGGCCCCATTGGATGCCCAGTGCCACATAAAACCAGGTGTGTGACACATCTGTAATCCTATCGCTTGGGAAGTAGAGACCAGAGGATTAGAAATTCATGCTCATCTTCAGCTTCGAGATGAGCCTGGGTTATATGAGAGTCTACCTAGAAAGAAGGTGGTGTAGGTAGATAGGCGGTTCAGCCAGTAGAGCTTCCCAAAGGCGAAGCTCTAAGCTATGCACGACTCTGAATAAGGTAGATATCTCTCCTGAACAAAGACATTCACGGTTGTCCTCTGGCCTCCACATCCAAGTGCACATACTTGCAGACATATGTATACCCACACAAACATGAACTTACAACCCACATAGACACCCCCAAAAATAAAACAATTTAAAAGTGGACAAGTTTTCCTATCATTTAAAGAAGTGAAGTCTCTCTGACAGCAGTTTTCATCTCTCAGAGTGCTCAAGGGTCAAATCATTGTGTTTACTTACTTATAATCTAGAATGTACAAGAGAAAGACAAGAAGCAAAAAATAAGTAAAAGAAGAAAAAGTATCCATTTCTGCTATTATCACAACCAACTAATTAGAATTCTTTTTTGTTTAAATCCATGTCTGCCCTCCAGGGTCTTGTAAACTTACTTGAAAGGATAGCTGGAAAACTCCCAAAGCAAATTAATCCTCCTAAGTTATTTTCAAGAACCATACCATAGGATTGCAGAAATGTCTCAGCCATTAAAAAAGCTTGCTGCTTTTCCATGGGACCCAACTTTGGTTTCAGCACCCATGTGGACAGCTCACAACTGTCTGTAACTCCACCTCCTGGGGATCTTGATACTCTCTTCTGCCCTCTGTGGGCACCGACACACATGTGACATACATGCATGCATACATACACACATACACACAGAGATACATAGACAACATATTTTTAAAGGAAACATCCTAATTTCTGTGCCTTTAAACTCTTACTAGGAGCATGAAGATTCTAATTCCCTTCAAATGAATTTGGAACATTTAAAATCAACATATCAGGGCTGGAGAGATGGCCTAGCGGTTAAGAGCACCGACCGCTCTTACAGAGGACCTGGGTTTGATCCCCAGCATCCACATGGCGGCCGAGAACAGTCTGAAACTCCAATTCCAGGAGAACTCCGGTTCCAGGGGAATCCGACGCCCTCTTCTGACCTCCTTGGCATTGCACAACACAGGTGCACAGACTTGCATGCAGATGGTACATTCATACACATACAGAAATAAATAAAAATAAAAAAAACTTAAAATCAACGTATCATATTATTCTGGTCAATTTCATCTACCAGTGAAAAAAAATGAAGTAGTCAAACCACTGATTTAGAATTGTGCAGATGCCTCTAAAACAGTAGAGCGATCAAACTGGAAATATCAAGTCATGTAGGTACCCCGAGGAGGAGAACAACAGAAGAGGCAAAATTATCCTCTTTTCAATAATGAAGCAAACCTATGATTATTGAGAAAAAGAAGAAAAATAAAACCTCTTGTTAGCTCTCTACTGAATGGGAAGGCTGGCTGGTAACTGAGCATCTCAGACCTGAGGAGAAATAACTATTAAAAAATTGAATTCCTGTCTACACAATGCAAAAACATCTAGTAAGTCTGGCTTAAAAAAAAAAAAGTCAACCCAGATGTTTGGCACCACATAGACAAAACATCCAGATGACTGGCTGAACTTGTGAATCTGGGCTGAAATAGACCAGATGTTCTGGCTTCTTAGCACTTCAGGGCTCAGCAGTCCCTAGGGACAGCAGGAGAAAGCAAATGTCCCCAGCGGAACTTCACCACCTGCGTGTCTTCACTGAACACTGCAGTGACTGTCCAACACAGTGGGGTTTAAATTAAACACGTTGATGACCATGGTAGGAAAATCTAGCAAACAGTACAGTACAATGTGATATGTATTGGAAACCCTCTTTTTGGGAAGTTGCTGAGTCACACCTATCTGGAGGCTTTGTGGTTACATTTCCAGATATTTTCCCTCAAGACTTTCTCTTTCAACACAAACTCTGAGATACCCTTTCAAACCCAGAGTGCTCTGAGTTTTATAGAGATGATGATGATGATGATGATGATGATGATGATGATGATGATATAGATGACAGAAGATAGATAGATAGATAGATTGGTTGATATTGATGATATACAGATATAGATTGATAGATGATAGACATGGATGATAGATGGTAGAAAGATGGTGATAGATAGATGATACATAGATAGATGATACATAGATAGAATAATAGTGATAGAGATTGATTGATTGATTGATTGATATTGATAATATACAGATGTAAATTGATAGATGATAGACCTAGATGATAGAAAGATAGATGATATAAAGATAGATAACTGGGTGATATAGCTATATCCACCAGTCAAAGCTGAAATCTAGAACTTTCTCTTTTCCCCTTTATTGTCTTGTTCCCTGTGCTTTACCTACTGTATGCAAAGTGGGAAGAGGAGAATAAGGCTCATGGCCAGCCGCTGGGGAGATGCCATCATGCCAAGGTCCTTCCACCATAGCTCAAGTGTTGAGCCACTCTGACAGAAAATACTGGAAGTGGGAGGGAAAAAACAGCCAGCCAGGGCAGGGGACAGAGGCTTCACAGGACATGACCACCGGGAGAGGAAACCCGGCCCTGAACTTGGCATCTCAGAGCAGCACTTAGGAGAGTGCTAAGAGCCACGGAATCTGGAGTCCCCTCCAGCCAATTTGTCTAAAATGGTGCCTTTTCCGGAAGCTGAGGGCAGCCGGAAGGGAAGTGTCTCCTAAACACCATGTGATTACTAAGTTCCCCACTGCATTTACACAAGACTCTTGGCTCTGGTCAGAAAGTTCCAATACGCATTTCATCTGTTACGTAATTTCTGTTTTCAGAGAGGGATTTGTTTGGTTTCTTTTTCAAAAAGTCATTAAAATCTTTCCTTCGTGTCAGGGTTTTCTGGGACCTTCCTTGGGACAGTTTCTGTTGTTTTATAAAAAGAAAAAAGGAAGGGCAAAACAGTTTGCTTGCCTCCTTCTAAGACACACTTATTGAAACAGTCTCCCTGTGGCCACTGAAGGAAGACTTCGTACATGACTCACCAGAGCACGATTAAGAGAATGAGGAAAGTGGTTAGGTAATTCTCCTTTCCCTATGAAGCCAGCCCAAGCCTTATGCGGGAACGAGATAGGAATCCCAGCTTGGACATGAAGGGAACAGCAGCCACACTTGCACTCCGAACTCAAGGCACAGGGACATGTCCTGATTTCACCCAACAGATGGCAGGGACCCATTGAACAGTTTAAGCATGAAAATGTAAGGAGTATTCTTTTTCTTCCCTTTGGGTTAAAAACTCTCTTCTTTCCTTTCTAGCCCCCTCCCCCTTCTCTCAGAAATTGCCTTTATTTTGAAAACTATATTTCTGCACAGGCATTCAAAAATGCTGAGTGCCTGAAGCAAAGTATTAGAATAAGCATGTTTCTCACTGCTTTTTGGCAGCACTGCAGCCCAAGACCTGCTTCCAATTAGAGATCATGTGGCTTCAGTTTAGTGTTATCATGAAAATGAAATTACCACTTTAGAAAAGTCAAGTTATTTTGGAAGTGAAAACTGCAGGTCAGAGCCCACCAAAATTCAAAAAAAAATTTTTTTTCTTATTTCGTCAAGAAACATCTTGTTGAAGGGTCAAAATGGCTGGGTTGATAAACATCCCAGGGCCACGAGCTGGGTATCCTTTAGCTAGCCTCCTTGGGCCATCATGAAGGTCAAGTTCACCTTCAGTGAAGACAAGGCATCCTTCTACAGGCAGAGCAGAGCTTGAAGGGCATTCAGGAAAGTACCACATTCCTGAACCCTGGATGTGCTTAGACCCTGATCTCAACCTCTTACCTGGAGGCTCATGGTCTGCCTTGAGCTAGTTCTTTCTTCTCAAAGGTTTCTCTTTCTCCCTCCATCCCCCAAATTCTTAGAATTGGAAGGGACATAGTCATGTCACTTAATTTAAAGGATAATTTAAGCCCATTAACTAGTTTCTGACAGGCAACATTTGAGTATGGAGAACTCTGCATATTAAGAGTTTTGTCTTTCTGAATCCTCTCTCCCCACAAAACACATACAGAGTACCTTTCCACAGTATGTCCACTATTGACCAGACTGCCCCAACCTTATATCCCAACACTGGATTAAGACCCCTGAGCTACAGGTGGACCAGGTTCAACACCAGGAATCAGCTCTGTGGCTGATTCAAGTAAACAGCTTTCCTTGACTCCTCTGTCTTTAAAACTAAGGAAATAGAAATATCTACCCCATTGGCTTGCTGGGGATCAAATAAAGCAATACATGTAAAGTATTTGGTCAGCAAACACAAGATAAACTATTGTTGTTTTAGTGTCATTATTTTTTGGAATGTGTTCAATGGAACCCAAACAAAGATCTTCTTTTATAGAAAGCTCCATGGTGTATCATGTGAAAACATGGGTTTGTTTAGAGGAAATGGCCGGTGTCAGCTTTCTGGAACCATCTATGTTATTATGAAATTCCAGGAACTGGGATAAAATTGCCAGGGGTGTGGAGTAGGAAAGGGGATGAGTGGGTTCTTTACAAAGCAACTAGAACCAGCAGGCTGGAGCTGGGCGGACCCAAAGTCTGCAACACACTACGTGCATCAGGCAGGCAGAGCTGTCGGAAATCCCACAATGCTATGCACAGGCTGTGCGATTCAAAGTGAAGCATTCTTGTTGGAGAAACCTAGCCATGCATCTTGTCTCACAGAGGTCTACTGACAAGTGCAGAAGGACATTCCAAAGAGCTAGCCATGGCTTCCAGGTGGCCTGGGCAGGAAGGATGTCACTGAGAAGGTGGAGCTTTGAAGGACTGGGAAGATTTAATGATGTAGAGAGAAAGAAATCAAACACTAAATAGAGCTCTTCACACTAAGGAATGATAAAGGCTCAGATATAGAACATCCAAAACATTTAAGACAGAGGGCCCAGATCATACACAGCTAAAGATCTACCTTTAACATGGGGGCAGGGTGGTGGACATAAGAGAAAAGTTGCTTGGAAATGAGTTAGGAAGCACCTTGGGTGTGTTAGGCTGGGTACAGATCCATGGTAAAGAAAATGGTGTGCCTTGGGGCTGGAGAGACAGCTGGGTGGTTAAGAGCATTGGCTGCTCCTGCAGAAGACCAGGGTTCAAATCCCAGCACCCACATGGCAACTAACAACTATCTGTAACTCCAATTCCAGGGGATCTGATGTGCCATTCTGTCCTCTGATACCATGATACAGGTGCACTAACACACATGCAGACATAACACTCATAGCCATAAAATAAAAATAATAGATAAATAAGTAAATAAAAAATTTAAGGAAATGTCATTCAGCTTGCTTTTCGTCTGGGGATTTGGTGTTAGCATCCACAAATGATGGAAACCATTCTCCGTTTGTCTTTCTGGGATTGTGTTACTTCACTCAGCATAATGGCTTCGAGCTCTATCCATTTACGTGCAAAGTTCATAATGCCATCTTTCTTTACTGCTGAATAGTATACTCCACTGTGTAGATGTACCACATTTTTGTCATCCACTCATCTGTTGAGGGGCATGTGGATTGATGTGCCTTAGGGCTGAGCAGAATACAAATTCAATTCTGCTTTTCTAATAATTGGGACGTTGTAATGAGATAAGGGAGAATGGATAGGTTTGGGGCGAAGAGAGGACAGAAGGAACTGTTGGTATCTGTAATCCATCAGAGATGCTTGAAGGAACAAGTGGTCAGCGGGGGACTTTGTTCACTAGTGTCCCATTTACCCCTTTGCTGTCTTTAAGAACAATTATTCTCTGGTCTATATTTAAAGCAGTGACAAAGCCATGACTGTGCCAACAGAAACCCCTAGATACAACACAACACTAGGTCTCACACAAGGTGGGCTGGGCCAAGGGGGAATGTATTACAAAAGCAAACAATAGCATGTGGTTCCCTTACATGCTGGCAGTTGATAGGCGCCTGGGTATAACAGTCTACTGAGGACGTCATTTAGATCCAGCTCTGAACTGCAGTACCCTGAGGTTCCAGCTACCCCTAGCCACCCACAGAACCCCAGTAAGATGGAATTCAAAGGAAACAGAGCCTATTCTACAAGAACCAAAGGTGTGGAGCAGGTGCTAGGCTTGTGAACAGATGCCTGGGAGTTCTGGATATCAACCCTACTTGAAGATTGGAATCTGAGCTGTCATTTGCAAATGCCTTGTGTAAAATGATTCATCTCCCATGACCTCAATGGAACATGAATTGGTTGGCAGGACAAAGGACCAGGAGGAGAAAAGCAGCTTGCCTAGGACTTCACAGAAAACTGAAAAGATCCTAGGTGACCCTTTCGTTCCAAGGCAGGGAAGCATTGCAGAGATCAGTGATCCCGCC
Organism: Rhizomys pruinosus; assembly: GCA_009823505.1. Taxonomy (NCBI): domain Eukaryota; kingdom Metazoa; phylum Chordata; class Mammalia; order Rodentia; family Spalacidae; genus Rhizomys; species Rhizomys pruinosus. Next base: position 678,849 of record VZQC01001715.1, on the reverse strand, counting down.
ATGACATCAAAGGCTTCCACAGAGCCACCCTGGATGGAACACTGGCAAGGGAGGAGGGAGGAGCCAAGGGGAGAGAGCAGGCTCCTCCCCACTGTCTTGGGCCTAAAGAACCACAAAGGCAAGTCTCACCTCTCTGCTCCCTGACCCAGGGCACTCAGACACAGGCAGGATGTCTCATCTTAGTGCTTGTTCCTTAGGGAAGAGCTGGCCCAGGCTAAACCCACACCCTCCCAGGCTCCCCATCCAGTTCAGCCACTCTCCAGCCCAAGACAATAGCTCTCTTTTTTTTTACACTAGTCTAATTATTCACTACATTTATTTATTTGGTGAGGTGTGGGTGGGTAGCCCTGTACACAGCACTCATGCATAATGTCACGGACAACATTTGCAGGGAGTTCACCACATGCTAGCTACCCAAGCACGTGTTCTAACAGAGAAAGAGTCACTAGAAATTGTCATGGGTCTGGCAGGCGTGGTGGCGCAGCCCTTTAATCCTAGCCTCATGGAGGCAGAGGCAGTGGGATCTTTGGTGATTCAAGGCCAGCCTGGTCTACAGAGTGAGTTCCAGACAGCTGGGATAAGGGAGACCCTGACTCGAAAAGACCATAATATATATATAAAAAAAAAATGCCAGGTCTACGAAACATTGCTATATTAGAGGAACGGCAGTAAGTGGCTTTATCAACATCAAAAGATATGAAAAGTCAGCAGCGCGTGGTGGCACATACCTTTAGAATATCATTTAGGGGCTGGAGAGATGCCTACGGTTAAGAGGCCGACGCTCTTGCAGAGGACCCGGGTTGATCCCCAGCACCCAATTGGCGGGCCGAGACCCGCCTGAAACTCCATTTCCAGGAGAACTCCAGTTCCAGGGGAATCCGAACCCTCTTCTGACTCCGCGGCATTGCACACACGGTGCACAACTTGCATGCAGACAGTACATTCATACACATACAGAAATAAATAAAATAATTAAAAGTCTATATCACTGGGGAAGGCAAGGGCAGGTAGATCTTTGTGAGATCAAAGACAGCCTGGTCTACTGGTTAATTAGTGGCCAGCCAAGACTANAACATGACTTACTTCCATCAGAACTGCCAGAGCCGGCTACCTGTGGGCATGTAGTGGGATAGCAGCAGGAACAAGATGGTGACGGGGGCCCACCCATTTATAGCCATGGGGCAGGACCTTAGGTACAGGAGAAGAGGTCAGAAGATTGACAGCCTGTAGAGGAAGTGGAAATCTGTATGTCCCTTGGAATTCTGGGAAGCCCAGATCTAACATTGCAGCCTTTTGATTATGATAAGGGGATGGGATGCTGTTCTCTCTTCAGTATCTGCTTCAGAGCTGAGGGGGGCGAAGTATCAGGGGAATGGCTGTCAGGCTGGAGGGTTAGAATCTGGTTTCCAAGCTTGGCTGCTCTGGGTGCTCTGCCTGGTGGTTTTGGTCCAGATTGATAGTGGCCAGGCTTAGTGGACATTTTCTTTGCAACTGAAAAGACAAGCTGGATGAGTCTTATATGAGTATACCAGTGCAGGGACTTCTCAGTACAACAATGGGGGCGTACGGGTGCATTAGCAATTGGAGGGTCCCTGTCTAGGGTCTGCAGAGGGAGAGAGGACCTGTACTCTATTTCTGATGAATTGGAAAAAAGTTTTAGTACACAGATCTCTAGAATGAGGGCCAGGTTTAGTACACAGGGCTCCAGAATGAGAGCCAGCATAAGCATGAGAATATCAAACGTGGTATTTTTTTGGCATGGCACATTAAATCTGTCACCTATCTCTGAGATATTTTCTAATATGACACAGTATGTTTCTAACTTGGCACAGTAGGTCTCTAACCTATCCCTCTGGTAATGTTATTTCATTTTCTCTTCTTTTGATTATAGTTTCCTATTGGGATGTTTAAAACCACACAGTTAGCTCAGATAAATAAAATTAATTTTGGTGTTAAGGTCAGTTGAGGTTCTGGTCCTCAGGGGGTCACTCGGCATTGCGCCTGGCTCTTTTCACCAGTTCCATCTATGTGAAGACAAAGTCGGATCTTGCTTGACCAGAGCTTTCCTTTGAAGCATGGCGAATTTCTCCTCTATATGGACTTTCCTCCCTTGACTGGACACTGGCTGGATGAAGTCCTTTTAAAGTGAATCTCTAAGACCTCCCTGGCCCGGGATGACTGCCATAGGACATGTAGAAAGGTACTGATGCAGGACCCTAGGACTTAAGTCGACCTCAGAGGGTAGGGGCCAAAAGATTGTCCCTTCAAATCCCTCTTGTCAAATCAGATTGGAGCTTTAAGTATGGTTCCTAAACCTCCAAGAGGATCATTTGAATGAATTTGTTATTTTAATTACTATATAACACCTAAGTAAAGCTTGATCATTAACTTAAGCACTCTTAATAAATTCGTAATTGCTGTGGCAAAATATTCTGACTAATAGTAAAAGTTCATGGTAGGAGCCTGGTGGTAATAACTGCAGCACAGGCTACGAAAGGATGCTACTTACTGGCTTGTGTTGCTGGCTCATGTTCAGCCTATTGTATACAATATAGAAATAGCTGGCCAACGATGGCATTGCCCACAATGGGCACATGCCAGTCCAATGAAGGCCATTATTGAAGTTTCTTAGCTCAGGTGTACCAAGTTGACAGTAAACCTATCCAGTAAGGCGTACAATTTGTTCTTTATGGTCTATAAAGGCCATTTCGGTACTCAAAGTAGAATGGATTTAAACATGAAAGACAAAAAAAAAAGTTCTAACATAGCCCATGAAACAAACCCAAGATAATAAAGAGGCCAAAACCAATGCCTGCTAGGACTACCTCAAATGAAAGCCATGTCACTTGTCCCCAGATTTTGAATTATAGCTTTGAGAAGGAAAAGAGGGGGCATTATCACATATGAACAGCAGACAGGAAATTCTTAAGGCTCACCCAAATTGGTTACATTTGGACTGTCCCATGTGGTCCCCAGAAGTAAAACCTAATTTTTCTTAAAAATACTAAAAGTAACATGTGCAAAGTATAACAGCTATATAAAACAGTTTTAGTATATATGGGTAACTCAATATTATATATGTCTGTTTCACTTGAGGCTGTAACAAGGTATATAGTAACTGCTAGGGCACTGTCCACAGGTTGCACAGCACTGAGAATCTCCAGCTGCAGAACACAGTTTCTTGTATATGCCATAACTACATTATAGAGTTCTTAAAAGTGAACAGTACTTCAGACATACACTCATAAATAAGGTTCTAATAAATAAATTTGGCAATGTCAGTTTATAAAGGTTGTACTGAGCAGAGGCACATGCATTACTATCATACACAGACAGTTCTTAATATGCTGTTTAACAATATCATACACATACATACACACATTTATCCACACATTCATACAAGAGATTTTTATCATAGTGTTTGTATTGAACAGTCACATACATTGTAAAAAAACACCTTTAGAAATATTATTTAGGGGCTGGAGAGATGGCCTAGCGGTTAAGAACGCTGACTGCTCTTGCAGAAGACCAGGGTTCGATCCCCAGCACCCACATGGTGGCTAAGAACCATCTTTAACTCCAGTTCCAGGGGAATCCGACACTCTCTTCTGATCTCCGCGGCATTGCACGACACAGGTGCACCAACCTACATGCAGACAATACATTCATACACATATGAAAATAAATAAAAAATATATAAGAAAAGAAATATTATTTAAAGCAAGCAGCCCTAATTGATTGCACTGCCAGGGCTGAGATGGCTAATGCAGTTTCCTTATCCTGCTGGCATTGACATCTTGCACCTTTGGTTCTAAAACTATGAATTTATTGAAATATTTTAATAAGTGATGGAAAGCAGAATTATATATCTAGGTGAAGCCATGTGCCACTGTCCAAGTCCCAGAGTATGAATGAATCCAGGGATTTTTAAATTGGTCTCTGGTCAGAAGGATGGCCACAGCTTCTGCCTTGTTAAGTAGGAGAAAAGAAAAAAACATGTTAGTGAACCCCTAGGGCTCAAAAATCAGGCCTTCGGGGGTCTGGAAAAAAGAGCAGCTAGAAAAGAAACTTTAGTTAGAATGCCTGTGAATAAAATAATTTGGACAGATAAGAAATAAAATCTTTAGATAACCAGTGTAAAAACTTAGGAACCCAGGTTCAAATCAGGACTTTAAAGAAAAAACAATTTAAGAGGATGCCAAAAGTAAAAATTAATTTAATTTTATTTTTTTTGTTTTTTAGTATATAGAATGAAAGAAGTTTGAAGTGGCTACTTTGTTTTGACAGAAAAAACACACAGGAGACATGGACACATGACAGTTACATAAATCTCAAAGACACATTGGAGAACGTTATAACACACACACAGGTTGACGACAATAACTTAATTGTATCCATTAACTATTTACAATGGGAAATCCCTTTTTACCCCTAAAATATCATAGCTAAGTGTAGGTGCCCAGAATAACTTGATGTCAAGGCACATTGATCTTCTGCGCACACATAAATCTAAAGTTGTCCATCGTTGTGCAGGGTGGGAACCATTAATAATTATCACATTTACAAAGAATCATTAGAGTTTAAGACCTGTACTCAGGTGGGAACAGCCTGTGTGCTCATACTGTGCTTTGCAGCACAGACTCTGTGTGTGTGTGTGTGTGTGTGTGTGGTGTGTGTGTGTGTGTTGTGTGTGCAGGATGGCGGAGAGAGCAGCCAGGTGGATCTGGTTCTCATGGCTTCCCTGTTTCCACCTGGGTTTACCTGATAATTGAAAATAAATGGATTGTTAGTTGAAAAATCAAAAGTCCCTTAAGGGGATGCAGCCAGGTAAAAGTTTACTGGCTGAGCCAAGATCTGGATTCCAGGTGGGATGGGGTGTAGTGGACACACCTTCTTAATCTCAGATAATTAGGCTTGTATCCAGAAGTAGACACAAAAATGGATTTCTGAATAAAATGGGATTTATAAAGAAACCCAATGAAATAGAAAATGCCAAAATCTGAATTACTCCTTTAAAAATAGGTAAAAGTCTTGTAAACAATAGAACAAAACAAAAACAAAACACTGTTTGTTAAAAAGCCAGATGTTGTAAAAATCTCAAGCAACAGCTTGTAAAAAAAATTAACTATCCATATAAAAGTAAAAATAGAAAATTGATTTTATTTTGAAACAGATGAAAAACCAGTAAAAACAAAACTCAGTTACTCTGTCAGAAAAAATGTATTAATTGAATCTCAGTTGCCTACTTATAATAATCCAATATAAAAACCCAAAAACAAAAATTGTGAAAGGATCAGAACATGCCCTTAAATAAACTGTAAAAGAATTAGAACATGGCATTAGCTGTTATGAGCTTTTGATGTAAATTTAAGTTTACAATAGAAATTCATGGCACGTGGTCAAGATGGCAGCCAAGGAGTAGGTTTGTGTACCATGGAAATGATAAACATAGCCAAAATGGCCACTGGGAAGGAGTGGGTGTGGTTTAGCGCAGCTACCGTGGAAGTGGGGCATGCGCCTGACCAGGCACAGCCTGGCTCCACCCTTTCCTGTTTGAATGCGTGGAGGGGAAAAGCCATAGTGAAAAAAGAAAAAGGGAGGAGAAAAAAAGCCTGGATTTAAGGTTGTAGTCCTTTACTACAGAAATCTGCTAAGGCTGCAGGGAGGTTGGGAGAGAGGGAGGGACAGATATCAGAGTACCTGGGTTGGGGGAGGGAAGCAATGTGGCATGGAACAGGAAAACTCAACCTTAAAAATATTTTTGAGTACAAAACAGCAGGCTAAGGCTGAGAAGAAGAAAAGCAGAGAGAGAAGGGAGAAAGCTTTGTTGAAGGGTCAAAATGGTTGGGTTGATAAACATCCCAGGGCCACGAGCTGGGTATCCTTTAGCTAGCCTCCTTGGGCCATCATGAAGGTCAAGTTCACCTTCAGTGAAGACAAGGCATCCTTCTACAGGCAGAGCAGAGCTTGAAGGGCATTCAGGAAAGTACCACATTCCTGAACCCTGGATGTGCTTAGACCCTGATCTCAACCTCTTACCTGGAGGCTCATGGTCTGCCTTGAGCTAGTTCTTTCTTCTCAAAGGTTTCTCTTTCTCCCTCCATCCCCCAAATTCTTAGAATTGGAAGGGACATAGTCATGTCACTTAATTTAAAGGATAATTTAAGCCCATTAACTAGTTTCTGACAGGCAACATTTGAGTATGGAGAACTCTGCATATTAAGAGTTTTGTCTTTCTGAATCCTCTCTCCCCACAAAACACATACAGAGTACCTTTCCACAGTATGTCCACTATTGACCAGACTGCCCCAACCTTATATCCCAACACTGGATTAAGACCTCTGAGCTGCAGGTGGACCAGGTTCAACTCCAGGAATCAGCTCTGTGGCTGATTCAAGTAAACAGCTTTCCTTGACTCTTCTGTCTTTAAAACTAAGGAAATAGAACTATCTACCCCATTGGCTTGCTGGGGATCAAATAAAGCAATACATGTAAAGTACTTGGTCAGCAAACACAAGATAAACTATTGTTGTTTTAGTGTCATTATTTTTTGGAATGTGTTCAATGGAAGCCAAACAAAGATCTTCTTTTATAGAAAGCTCCATGGTGTATCATGTGAAAATATGGGTTTGTTTAGAGGAAATGGCCAGTGTCAGCTTTCTGGAACCATCTATGTTATTATGAAATTCCAGGAACTGGGATAAAATTGCCAGGGGTGTGGAGTAGGAAAGGGGATGAGTGGGTTCTTTACAAAGCAACTGGAACCAGCAGGCTGGAGCTAGGTGGAACCAAAGTCTGGAACACACTATGTGCACCAAGCAGGCAGAGCTGTGGGAAATCCCACAATGCTATGCACAGGCTGTGCGATTCAAAGTGAAGCATTCTTGTTGGAGAAACCTAGCCATGCATCTTGTCTCACAGAGGTCTACTGACAAGTGCAGAAGGACATTCCAAAGAGCTAGCCATGGCTTCCAGGTGGCCTGGGTAGGAAGGATGTCACTGAGAAGGTGGAGCTTTGAAGGACTGGGAAGATTTAATGATGTAGAGAGGAAGAAAACAAACACTAAATAGAGCTCTTCACACTAAGGAATGATAAAGGCTCAGATATAGAACATCAAAACATTTAAGACAGTGGGCCCAGATCATACACAGCTAAAGATCTACCTTTAACATGGGGGCAGGGTGGTGGGCATAAGAGAAAAGTTGCTTGGAAATGAGCTAGGAAGCACCTCGGGTGTGTTAGGCTGGGTACAGATCCACGGTAAAGAAAATGGTGTGCCTTGGGGCTGGAGAGACAGCTGGGTGGTTAAGAGCATTGGCTGCTCCTGCAGAAGACCAGGGTTCAAATCCCAGCACCCACTTGGCAACTAACAACTATCTGTAACTCCAATTCCAGGGGATCTGATGTGCCATTCTGTCCTCTGATACCATGATACAGGTGCACTAACACACATGCAGTCATGACACTCATATCCATAAAATAAAAATAATAGATAAATAAGTAAATAAAAAATTTAAGGAAATGTCATTCAGCTTGCTTTTCGTCTGGGGATTTGGTGTTAGCATCCACAATGAGGAAACCATTCTCCGTTTGTCTTTCTGGGATGTGTTACTTACTCAGCATAATGGCTTCGAGCTCCATCCATTTACCTGCAAAGTTCATAATGCCATCTTCTTTACTGCTAATAGTATACTCCACTGTGTAGATGTACCACATTTTTGTCATCCACTCATCTGTTGAGGGGCATTTGGATTGATGTGCCTTATGGCTGAGCAGAATACAATTCCAATTCTGCTTTTCTAATAATTGGGACGTTGTAATGAGATAAGGGAGAATGGATAGGTTTGGGGTGAAGAGAGGACAGAAGGAACTGTTGGTATCTGTAATCCATCAGAGATGCATGAAGGAACAAGTGGTCAGCGGGGGACTTTGTTCACTAGTGTCCCATTTACCCCTTTGCTGTCTTTAAGAACAATTATTCTCTGGTCTATATTTAAAGCAGTGACAAAGCCACGACTGTGCCAACAGAAACCCCTAGATACAACACAACACTAGGTCTCACACAAGGTGGGCTGGGCCAAGGGGGAATGTATTACAAAAGCAAACAATAGCATGTGGTTCCCTTACATGCTGGCAGTTGATAGGCGCCTGGGTATAACAGTCTACTGAGGACGTCATTTAGATCCAGCTCTGAACTGCAGTACCCTGAGGTTCCAGCTACCCCTAGCCACCCACAGAACCCCAGTAAGATGGAATCAAAGGAAACAGAGCCTATTCTACAAGAACCAAAGGTGTGGAGCAGTGCTAGGCTTGTGAACAGATGCCTGGGAGTTCTGGATATCAACCCTACTTGAAGATTGGAATCTGAGCTGTCATTTGCAAATGCCTTGTGTAAAATGATTCATCTGCCATGACCTCAATGGAACATGAATTGGTTGGCAGGACAAAGGACCAGGAGGAGAAAAGCAGCTTGCCTAGGACTTCACAGAAAACTGAAAAGATCCTAGGCGACCCTTTCGTTCCAAGGCAGGGAAGCATTGCAGAGATCAGTGATCCCGCCATGACATCAAAGGCTTCCACAGAGCCACCCTGGATGGAACACTGGCAAGGGAGGAGGGAGGAGCCAAGGGGAGAGAGCAGGCTCCTCCCCACTGTCTTGGGCCTAAAGAACCACAAAGGCAAGTCTCACCTCTCTGCTCCCTGACCCAGGGCACTCAGACACAGGCAGGATGTCTCATCTTAGTGCTTGTTCCTTAGGGAAGAGCTGGCCCAGGCCAAACCCACACCCTCCCAGGCTCCCCATCCAGTTCAGCGCAGAGCCCTCACCACCCGGTATCTGGGTTTTCCTCAGAAGAGAAAACAACTCCAAATTGCTGACAAGCAGCTTCTGTCACTGGACTGCAGATAGGAGGAAACAGCATACACAGAAGACTGTGTCAGCTGCCCAGGGCACCTAGGAGACTGGCACCATCCTCCGTTCTACCAAGTTTAACAGTGGGAATATCAGCTATGTGTGGCTGTCTTCTTGCATTTCAAGAGCTGCTTAGAGCACTGCAGTCAAAGCTCTCCAGCCTGAGGCTGATGCTAGAGATGCAGAACATGGAGGGTGGAGGGATGGGAGTCTGCACCTATGGGGACTTCAGCCTTCTTCTCGCTGTCCTTGCCTCTGACTGTCTACTGTACAGACTTCAAATATACATAGGTAATAGTAATAGTATGTAAGATATGAGATATAATAATCTGATGCTCTGGAGAGCTGGCTCGGTGGTTTAGATCACATATTGTTCCTAGCACATGTGTTGAGAAGCTCAAATATACACGATTTAAAAATATTGAAAAAATCAAATCAGAATTTAACCCAACAGAGCCTAACATTAGTATATAATAAATGTAATGGCATAACCATGTCTTTGGGTACCAGCATGATAGTCAAAGCCTTAGAGATTGTGTTTGGTTTGGTTTGGTTTGATTTGGTGACATCTGTCTTACCAACTCTGATGTGTGGAGACTTGTTCAGAGCTGGATGTCTCTAAGACCTTGCCCCGGCAGCACACCATTTTCTAAGCAGCTGTGCATCCCATCATTGGTTCAAATATTCTTTGTGGACAGATGTTTCATGCCATTCTCTAAACAAAGCCATGTCCCTTGTCAGTCACTTGCTGACTCCAGTTGGGCAAACAGTGTTTCCAGATCATGATGTCCATCTGTCCAGCAGAATGCTGTTCACTTCAAGATGGCAGGATGGTCTTCCTTAATATCACGGGGGCTTCTACTTCTCTCCAAGCCCTCTGCACCTGTCTTTGCCTTCTGCACTCCCCCAAGGCTCAGTGTTGCCTGTGCCCTGCTGGGGACTGGCAGGTGCATACCTTGCTCTGTGCATTGTTGATTCCTAGCTTTCCTTCTCTTTTGCACTCTAGGACATTCAGTGGTAAAAATTCTCTTAAATTGTTCAGGTGTCTGTGGGCTTTGAACCTCCCACTCGGGACACAGAATCTGAATTCCGTGGCTGACCTAAGCCATTGACCCATACCAAAGTTACCCTCGTGTCTTCCTACTGTTAAACTCTGCTGTGCCTGATGCTGGTTCCTCATGAGTTCTTGCTTACTCTGTCACCAGTAAATGTTGAACAGGCAGGATATGGCAGGCACTGTTTGCTTCAGGTCCTGGGATTAAGTAAGCAAAACTATCAAATCTCTGCCATGGGGGAATCTTACATTCTAGTGAGGGGGAAATTAACAAGCAAATAAATAGTTAACACAAGCATAAGCTTTAAAGATAGACATAGGACCAGCTAAGGGATTGAGAGGGAGTTCTTGGGGTGGTGAGGAGCCGGTCAGGCTCTGGCAGGGAGTGACTACAAGACACTGTAGGAACACATCTTACTTTTGGACAAAGTAAGTCACATCCTCCAAGGAAATGGAGGGTAGGAATTAAAATTCCCTAATATTACAGCACTTGAACATCCATCATGTGCTTCTCTGTCCACCACCTCATCCTCTGTCTATAGAGCACCATTTGACCTTTAAAGATGCTGACACAGGGGTCCAGAGACGATAAGGAGAAAACCAGGGGTGGAGTCGGATTTGAACCCAGACCTTTCCATTCCCAGACAAGTGCTTTCTAGCAAAGCATATCAAATTGCATAATCCTAAAGTAAGTTATAAGTTAAGATTTCCATCAGAGGGACATGCTCCACCCTGATAAAAGCCCTCCAGGAGATAGATCTATCACCATCTTTTCAGCTTCCATTCCCTTCTTGGCCCACCCCATCAGAGCCTCGTGATTACAAATGGACAGCTATGATATTGCGTTTGCATAGGCGCATCACTCTTCAGTCAAGAAGGCTGACTCTGTTAAGTCAGCCCCTACCCGCAAAGAGAACAGAGAATGAACGCTGTCTACACTATTCACCTTAACCTCTGTGCAGCGTGCATGCATTTGCTCCTCTACATATGGACTATTGGCACATGGATCCCAACTTCTCCATATGATCATACTGTACAATGTATAAAATGGCCAGTCTTAAAAAAATAAATGAATAAAAATAAAGTGGCCAGTCCTGTGTGACTTTGGACAGATCTTTTCCCTTTCTCACCAAAGTTTCCTCTTGCAAAATGAGCATCACTTTGCGGGGGGGGGTCTTTTTGAGACAGGGTCTCCTCCTATCCCCAGATGCCCTGGAACTCACTGTGTAGGCCAGGCTGGCCTTGAACCCACAGAGATCCACCCACATCTGCCTCCCCAGGGCTAGATTAAAGATGTGTGCCACCACACCTGACCCTCATTTTTAATAAAATGGTCTCTCTTGTTTTTGTGGCATGCTATAATTTTTAGATCTGTGAAGGACCCTACTTAGCCTTTTGGGGACAGGCCATGTCATACCTGGCTAGAGAATTCTTGGTTCATTTTCCCAAGTAACACATTTTTTAAGACACAAAGCTCTGAGTGTGGAGTATATTGATTTGTTCTAAATCAGCGTCAGTTGTGCAATGAAAGACTGAGTCAGGGGAGCTGGGAGTGGGGGTGACTCAGTCAGTAAGGTACTTGCTGTGCAACCCTAAGGACCCAAGTTTGGACCCCTAGCACCCATATAAAAAGCCCAGCTCAGCACCACCCATCTAGAATTCCAGGAATTGGAGATGGAGACAGGAGGAACCAGGGGCTGCCTGCCAGCTAGTTCTGGGTTCAGTGAAGGACCCTGTGTCCAAAACTAAGGTGTAGAGTGTGAGAAGAAAACATACCCAACATCCTCCTCTGCCTTCCACACCCGGCAGCCCGTGCATTATACCTCACACACATGTGCACACATGTACCACACATACACAAAAAGAACAAAAATGAGGCAGGTAGGTGGGAATGTAAGGGAAGAACAGGATGGAACCAAAATCAAAGAAGAAAGGGAGAGACAGTGAAGAAAGGAAGCAGAAAGAGGGAGTGGGTGGGGCAATGACTCAGCCAGGGCAGGGACAGGAAATGTGACATGGGGACCCAAGGAAGTGCCAGAGGGATGCCCAGATGCGAACACGGGAAGGGATTGATCTCCATCAGGGTCCCCTTGGGCCTCCTAGCTCAACACCTCAGTATTTCCAGAGGACTGTGGTGAGCTGTTTCTTATATAAGGCATGTGGGCTAATGAGAGAGAGGGGAGGAAGGAAAGGGAAAAGAGAGGGAGGGAGAGAGGGAGGGAGGGAGGAGAGGGAGGAAGGGAAGAAAAGGAGAGGAGAGAGGAAGAGAGACACAGAGAGAGACAGACAGAGTGCTCAAGCATGCAGTACTCACATTGGCAACCACCAGACAAACTTGATGCTTCCTGAAACTTTCTAAACAGCTGGATCCCCCACGGACGTGATCTTTCCTCAAACTGGAACCAGCACGTTCGTCCTCGTGGGCTGCTGTCCAAGACGCTCTCCACCTGTGCTTCAGCCCTGACTCTGGGATGCACCTCCATAGTGTCTTTCTCTACCCAACCCCACCCTGAGTTTGCCCTTTTCTCCTAAAGAGGGGGCTTTGTAGCTTTTCCGTATTTCACCAAAGAAATCTGTGGCGCATCCACATTCATGCCCTGCAAACCCTGTGACTCGGTTTGCTTCTCCTGGGATCTGTCTTCACTGGGGTCCTTTCGTTCTGCTTCCACCATCACTCATTCCTGCTGCATCTGATTCCTTCGGAAGTAACCTTCAAACCAACCATGTGTGCCATGGGGACCCAAGGCAGTGCCAGAGGGATGCCCAGATGTGAACAGGGAAAGGGGGTTGACCTCCATTCGTGTCCCCTCGGGCCCCTAAGCTCAGCCCCTCCAGACCTCCACTCCCACCTTTCCACTCCCTCCTTCCCACCTCCCAGTTTCTTACTTGACACAGTAGCATGCTTCTTGCTCATGCAAAATTTGCTTTGGTGATAACCTTAGTAAACAAACCTCAGAGATACCAAACAAAGGGTAATTCAATAGTACACAGTGCCTAGAAAGAATCTCTCAAGCAAAAAGCAATGAAGGGTATAGTAAGAATTACTGAAGAAGAATGAGAAACCAACGAATGGGAGCTCTGTGTGCCTTCCACCTAGTCTTGAACTAGAGATGGAAAGTGACGGGGTAAGTGAATGAATGCTGAATTGAGCACATTGTTTTCCTTTTTCCCATTTCGTGTGCAGTGTGTCTTGTGGGGGGTGCAAATGTGTATGTATGTGTTCCCTGTGTTTGGGCACACTGTGTATGAATGCATGCATATTGTATGTGGAGGCCCAAAGTTGATTGAGAGAATCATCATCTTTTTTTTCTGCAAATGTACATTTTAAGATACACAATTATCACCAGAAGCAAATTACGGTAGATTCCTTTCGACGCAAGTTTAGAAAAGTTGTAAAACAGGCTCAGAAAGCATTTGGCTAGAGAACACAACTTTATTCAACCAAAGAGATTGACAGAGTCCCATTCAGAGGTTTCATGGGTCTCTCTAGACCATTCTGAAGCTTGATGGTTGGGTGACTTGTGTAAGAATACTTGTGCTTGAACAACCTGGAAAAGCAAAAATGAAGGGTTAAAAATATACCTTTTTTTTCCTTTATTTATTTTTTAAGGGACTCTACAATATAACAGCACAGTTGTTTTCAGATAACATTGATGTTGTTCAGTTTACCTTACAATTAGGTAATTGGTGCATTTTTTAAAGTGAGCCAAATTATTAAGCATAAGCAATGAATGTAAGTAACATTCATGTAAAACCAATTGACAAGTATCTATGTCCAAATTTTGAACCCAAGGTTCCCATAGTCCAGTTGGAGAAGCTTGTATGCACAAGCATGTTGCTCAAATAGGAGTCCAGTCTATATTGCTGTAGTCTCACGATTCACCCCACTCTCTCCACAACCCTTACATTCTACCACGCCTCCTATTCTGCAAGTTGTTGCCTAGGCTTTGGGAAAGGGGCACAAGTGGGTGAGAAGCAAAACAGTCTATTTTCTCTGGAGATGTCAGTTTGGTCTGTAGTCTGTTCAGGTTGTTCCCCTTCATGGGTTGACAGCTTATCCAGGGATGCCTTTTTAATCCTACTAACAAGGCACAAGCAATTAGATATACAAGCATTTAAGCAGTACTAATTATTATGGCAAGCTAAGCTGTGAGCATAGACACAGATGCTTGGATGATATGGAAATCCACAAACTGTGGTTTCTCTATAAAGTGTGACAAGTTCTTATTGTGGCTTATAACATCTCCTAACCACTAGAGGGCATAAACTTGTGGCATCCACTGTGAATTATTCCTCCAAGGAGAGAGCTAATATCCAATTAGATTTGGGATATATATATAGACACATGGCTGCCACTGTTGCACAGTATCTCCAGGCAGTTGAGGTGTAGCTGATACTGACAGAGGAGTCTTGCTTGTCTCAAGGAGACCAATATTTTGCTGTATTGTTTTAGTGGCCCTTAGTAACACTCTCTGGCATTTCAGAGGACAACTGTACATTAGCAAGTGACATCTCAAGACATTTTTTCATTCTTATACCAGGTCTTCGACATCAGGGACTTACCACCTTTCTCCTAGCATATATCCCACTTATAGGCAAAAGGCCTTTATAATTTTGGGGGCTTGGATCCCCTAGCCAACATCTCTGAGGCAGAATAATCCATTGCTGATATCAGAGCTTTCCTGTATTAATATATTATGCTTAGTTACACAGCTTATAAAGACTTTACTATTGTATTTGGCTCTAAATAGAGAATTATCCTTTCACAGTTCCTATGACTATCAGTCATTTAAAAAAGGTACTTATACCTGTTTTATAAGAAATTACCACTAAAACAGTTGGCTCTAGTTCACAGTTAGGGAATGACTTTATTACCATCATGTTTTTCTTTTTCCTGTAAAGGGGAGAGGTAGGAAGGTTTCTCAGAAAAAAAAAAAAATATATATATATATTTATATATATATATATAATATATATATATACTCTTGCTGCATAAAATAAGAGATGACATCAGAGATCAAAATCAGAAAATTCTTTTACTTCCATAGTTGGATTCTTTCTACTAACTCGCTTCCATGGATGTCCAGGACATTTGTGAGGGACTGTTTCTGGAAATTCAGGTATCAGCTTAAATCTGTATGTACGTGAATATCAGGGATTAAATCATCATTGATCTCTGTGGCATACACTGGTGTGGTAGCCATCACAGCTTCAATGACATCCAAGTCCTCAAGCCAGAAGTGACTGCTATGCTGGGTTGGACTAGGGAGGGGGAAGGGTTGCCCCTTCTCCTCTCCCTTGCATCTGTGTAGATGTAGAACTATCTTCAGAAGAGCATCAAAGGCTCTGTCCTCTGGTCAGTGTGCTTTCCATTGCTTTTGTCTTTATTTTTGTGTTTTCCATGGCCATGACCATGCTTATGAGCAAGATCATGTCCTATTGGCTGTCCATGGCAGAGGCCATGCGCCCTTTGATGTTTAAGATTATGAATTATAGGTATGTATAATACAACTGCCTTCTGGAGACTCATGGGTCAAAAAACAAAAACCTAAAAAAAGGGGGGGGGATACAGATAGATATGAGACCTTTTTGTCAAAAACCTTGCAATTCAAATCTTAAAACTAACTACAGGGAAAGATTTGTATGTTCCAACAGATCAAAATGTCACCAACTTAATGGCTGAGAAAGAAAAGATACAGCTTTGCATTGATTGAGTAGGATGTACCAGAAAGTGCCAACAGAAAGGTTGGCCCATCTGAACATTGAAAGGAAGAAAAGCCTCAGATTGCTACAAACATTAAACCCCTCTCTGGATCCTACTTGTAACAACTATTTATAATGAGTCCTGACGAAACTTACCTTCTAGGTGCCGCAAAGGTTTTAATATGAGAGACTTTCTTACCTCCTCCCATAGAACAAGGAGAAATATGATGATGATGAGGTCATTCTCCAACTGTAAATTGGAGCCAACTGTTATAGAGGTAATCTCTTATAAACCAGTAAAACTGCCTTCCTTAATTTGCCTAATAGACATAGGAACTGTGAAAAGGATTATTCTCTATTCAGAACCAAATATAATACTAAAGTCTCCTTAAGCTATGCACTTAAGCAAAATATATTAATCAGGAGTTCTGACATCAGCAATGGATTATTCTACCAAGGAGATGTTGGCCGGGGATCCAAGCCCCCAAAAAGGTAAAGGCTCCTTGCCTCTAAACTGGGATACCTGCAAGAAGAGAGGTGATAAGGCCCTGTGTCAAAGACCTGACGTTAACATGGGAAAGATGTATTGAGACCACACATGCAAGTGTACAGATGGTCTCTGGAATACCAGAGAGTGTTACCAAAGGCCACTAAACCAATAAAGCAAATATGGGTCTCCTTGAGTCAAGCAAGACTCCTCTGTCAGCACCAGCTACACCTCACCTACCTGGAAATACTGTGCAGCAGAGGCAGCCATATGCCTATATATCCCAAATCTAATTGGCTATTAGCTCTCTCCTTGGAGGAATAACCCACGGCTTATGCCACAAGCTTACATCCTCTAATGGTTAAGAGATGTTATAAGCCACAGTAAGACCCTGTCATATTTAACAGAAAAAAAATGTAATTCATGGATTAACATACCATCCAAATATCTGTGTCTATACCAAAGTAACCTACCCTAACACTTAGTACTGTTTAAATACCTATATATCTAATTGCTTGTGCTTCATTAGTAGGATCAAAAGGTTATTCCTGGACAAACTGTCAGCCCATGAAAGGAAACAGCCAGAATTGACCAGAGTCCAAGACAACAGCTCCAGTAGACTGTTTTGATTCTCATCCACCTGTGCCCCTTTCCTAAGCCTAGGGACAATCTGCGGAAGAGGGGGTTTGGTAGAATGTAAGGGCTGCAATTGGGGTGAATGGTGAAACTACAGCAATTAGTCTGGACACTCATTGATCAACTTGATTGAACAATACAAGCCCCCCCTGCTGGATGGGTGGACCCATGGGCTGTGTGGTTTGGGCACAACTGCTTGCAAACGTTTTTACTGATGGCGATTGATCTCGTAAATTATACACTTATTGTTAAAAAATGAAAAAACAAACCTGAAAGATGCAGGACTTATGGCAGAATGCATGATCTGGTGGTGGGTGGGGGGTGGGGTGGGGGAAGGCAAAGGGAAATATGCCTGAACTGAATGAAAAATGATGTATGAAAAACAAACATCACATAAAAAAATGAAATTAAAAGAAAAAAAAGATATGAATTAAGTTTAAGTTGATGTCCAGGACCAAAGCTGTCCATGACCAAGTCCATGCCTCTTTGGGGGCCAAGAAACTTATGTCATGTTCAGGTTATGTCATGGCCAATCAGATGATGTTCACTAAACCAGTCATGCCCATGAGTGCGTCTTTGTTCACTTTCTGGATACCATGGAAGTGTAGGGTGGACTTACCGTTCTTCCTTCGTTTCCTGTACAGGAACTGCTGGGAAAGGTGAAAAACCCGGAGGCCTTCTCAGCATCGTACCCATTTCTACTGGTTTACACTTGATAGTAGACTCAACTTTCTGCTTCCAAGGTCTCATGTAAGATTCAGCAGTGCAACCAGTTGTTTGGTCTCACAGTTTGCTGTCAATTCTGTGTTACTTTCTTTGGAACATTCTGTCTCTCTGGCTCTGAACTAGATAACATACTTAGTTCCAGCTACCACCAATAGCTCTAAATGTTTTTTTCCTTTGAGACAAAGTCTCCCTGTAGTCCCAGCTGGCCCAGAACTCAATATGTAGTCCTGGCTGCCCTTGAACTCAGAGATCCGCCTGCCTCTGCCTCTCAAGTGCTGGGATTAAAGGCATGGGCCACCATGCCAGGCTACTTTCCTCTCAGTCCCCTCCTAGAAAACAGGTGAAATGGAATCAAAGACTTCAATGAAGAAAACAAAGCAATAACTCATGAAACATAGGAACATCAATGGGGAGGTCGTGAAGCTCTCTCCATGACATCAAGAAGCTATTTTGCTTCCTGAACTAGGGCTGGCCCTGGTTACTTGAACTGGTTGTCAATCAGGGTCCCCTTCATTTTGGCTTTCTTGGCTTCCAATCCAGCCAGCTCTTGCAGTCGTCTCTTGCTCAGGCCTTTGCGCTCCAGCTGCTTTTCAATCACTTTGGCATTCTGCGCGTAGGAATCAGCAACTTCCCTAGCCTCTATCTCTTCTTCTTCTTCATCGATGGTAGACACGGTAACAGAGCTGAACTTGCCCATGTCTTTGGTGCATTTGGTCATCATCACCTTCTTAGGCGGCTCCTGTTTCTTCTGAGTATATATATTAGTTTTCCTGAAGCCCTGGCCAAACTTCACTAGTGCTCCGTCAACGATGAAGGTCACGGAGGCATTGGGCTGGTGCTGGTAGAAGAGCAGCAGGCCACACTTCGCACACTTCTTTCTGTACTGACGTTCGAAGCCATCAGGCCTCCGAAGGTACACAGTTTCCCCATCTTCTACGTTACAAAACTTATGGACGTGTTTGGCAGCATCAATCACGCGAGCCCAGTCGCGAGGCCTCAGGGGCAACCTCTCTAGCTGACGATCCAGCACCAGCACCATCTGGCTACACAAACAGTAGTAGACATGGAGGGGCTTCTCACTGTCATATTCCTCACAATCGCGAGTGTCGGAACAGACCACCGACCTGGACACCACTTTCGGCATAATTCCGAAGGAGCAGCCGCAAAACCCCAACGACCGGAAGAAGCACACAGAGATGACGCCCAAAGATGATGCCCAGAGATGACGCACAAGGCGGCGCGCACAAGTGACGTCACAGACCGGTGGGCGGGGCTTTCGTGGGGCTCTTGCATAGGCATGCAGTCTCTATTTTTCCTTTTTGTTTTGGGGGTATGGCTTTTTCTTTTTCTTTTATTTTTTTGGTCTCTTTGAGAAGGACAGTTCCCTGCCCAGCTGTCCTGGAACTCACTATGTAGACCATGCAGGCCTTGTACTCTCAAAGGTCCGCCTGCCTCTGCCTTCCAGGTGCTAGGAGCTAGGATTAAAGGCGTGCGCCACCACACCTGGCCAGGGGTATGTCTTTTTTTTTTTTTTTATTGTTTTTGGTTTATTCTTTCTTAAATATTATTTTTTTTTTTCGTGTATGAATGTACTGTCTGCATGTAGTTTGTGCACCCATGTTGGGCAATATGCCGGGGGTCAGAAAGAGGGTGTCGGAGTCTCTGGAACTGGAGTCTCTGGAATTGGACTTACAGACTGTTCTCAGTGCCATGTGGTGTGGGGATCGACCCGGTCCTCTGCAAGAGCTTTGGTGCTCTTAACCGATCGAGCCACTCTCCCAGCCCCGGAACTGTCTTTTTTTGACAGGGTCCTCTCTGTAGCCACCAGCTGGCCTAGAACAGAGAGCTCTGCCGCTGTCTCCAGAGTTGCTGAGATCAAAGGTGGGCTGAGAGATGGCTAGCGGTTAAGCGCCGACCGCTCTTGCAGAGGACCCGGGTTCGATCCCCAGCACCCAATGTCGGCTGAGAACCGCTCTGAAACTCCAATTCCAGGAGAACTCCAGTCCAGGGGGAATCCGACCCCTTCTGACTCCGCCGCATTGCAGCACGGTGACACAGACTTGCATGCAGACAGTACATTCGTACACAACAGAAGAAATAAAAATGCATAAATAATTTATAATGTGTTTTGTACCACTGTGTCCAGCTAATTTTATTTCTGTTTCTCTCTCCTCTTTGTTGTGTTCACAATCCCAGACTGAATCATGTGGTAGGGGATTGATTAACCACCAGCTCCTGTGATCTCTCTCGTCTCTCTCTCTCTCTCGCTTCGTCTCCTCTCTCTCTCTCTCTTGTCCGCCTCCTTCTCGCCCTCCCTCCCTCCCTCTGAAACTCCAGTTCCAGGAGAACTCCAGTTCCAGGGGAATCCGAGACCCTCTTCTGACCTCCGCGGCATTGCACGACACGGGTGCACAAACTTGCATGCAGACAGTACATTCATACACATACAGAAATAAATAAAATTAATTAAAAGTCTATCACTTGGGAGACAGAGGCAGGTAGATCTCTGTGAGATCAAAGACAGCCTGGTCTACATGGTTAATTAGTGGCCAGCCAAGACTACACAGTGAGACCCTATTTTGAAAAATCAAAAATAAAGAAAAAGAAAACAAAACCAGTAAAAATTTGTATTTTTGTACATTAGCAGTAAGTCATTGGAACTTGAAATTTTTAAATAGTACCATTTACAATAACCCAGAAATATCAAATCTTCAGACATAATTTTTTTTGTCTTTTCGAGAAAGCGTCTCCCTATAGCCCCAGCTGTCCTGAAACTCACTATGTAGACCAGGCTGGCTTTGAACTCAGACAGATCCACCTGACTCTGCCTCCCAAGTGCTGGGATTACAGGCTTGTGCCACCATGCCCGGCCAGACATAATTCTTACCAAGTATTTGCAAGCTCTGCATGCTAAACACTATAAAAGTTCAATGAAACAAAGATGGCCTAAGTAAATACACTGTGTTCCTATAGGGAAGACTCATTGCTAAGACCTTGGGACAGATAGCCTAAAAGTTGGCCCCTGTGATTCTGCCTTCCTGGTATTCATGTTCTTGTGTCCATCCCACTCTTTAAGGGGACACTGGATGCCGCCATGCACCTGCAGTGAACCGAACAGGCACACATTCTGGCCTGTCATCTCCTGGGCTTTCAAAGAGTCTGGGCTTTGTGCTCTCACACTCTCAGGTTTTTTTGTTGTTGTTGTTGTTGTTTTTTTATTTCTTTTTTTAATATTTTAATTTTTATTTGTTTTGTATGTGTATGAATGTACTGTCTGCATGTAGGTCGGTGCACCCATGTTGTGCAATGGCGCAGAGGTCAGAAGAGGGTGTTGGATTCCCCTGGAACTGGAGTTAAAGACGGTTCTCAGCCGCCATGTGGGTGCTGGGGATCGAACCCAGGTCCTCTTCAGTAGCAGTTGGCGCTCTTAACCACTAGGCCATCTCTCCAGCCCCATGGAGAACTTTTTTAAATGGAGCCTACTCCTTTCCTTCCTTCCTTCCTTCCTTCCTTCCTTCCTTCCTTCCTTCCTTCCTTCCTTCCTTCCTTC